>WHVE01000601.1:0-82344 GCA_015178995.1 Trichophaea hybrida
CAAAAATATCTCAATTCATAAGTCTTTGAAAGGTCCACAAACAAGATCAATAAATATGTCCCCAGTAGAACTGAATGGCCAATCTATTTTCGAAATTGCTTGCTGATGAAAAATCTATGCAGGATGCATTGCAAGTGCGGTGACAGTAATAGCAACCTAAACAGTAAGGAAAACAGCACATGAAAGAAGAATATAACTGGTAGAAACAATCGTAGACTCGTTCTTTGTCACGGATTCAGTGCTAGGTGTTGTAGGTTCAGGGTTTGAGGTTCCAAGGTTTATAAAATTCGAAAGCCGGAGGGCTCAAGAATCAAGAACAGCCTGTAGCTAAGGAAACAAAGACTGTAAGCAAGAGACTCGATCAAGAATCTGCATGTGTGAAACAAATAAAAACAAAACTAATTTTTTGGTTTATCGACAATAGAACGAGTGAAGAAAGAAACTTATTCTCTGCGAAACGCCCGGTTGATATATAGTAATTCACTCGATCTATAATATATCCGAACTACTCCTCATTTGTATACCTCTTTTGGGCGATCCCTACGTCTCTCATGAAACCTGATTCAAAACCTGATTTCATTATCATCGTACTTCAGCTTGATTCCTGATTTCACTGTCATCTTGCTTGAGTCTCTACTCAAAACCTGATCTCATTCTCGTTGTACTCTAGCTTTCATTCACAACCTCATCACATTCAGCTCGTTCATTATCCTTGGTATCATTCACCGATCATCACTGCGCCATTAATCATCACTCACTACAACTGTAATACCAGTAATGGAGAATTGCATACTGTAGCCTGCCTGTAATACTTGGAGCATCACTCCAGGTTTATCCGGTCAAAGAGTATCGGTACATGATTTGGGACTGCTTCAAACGTACATTAGGAGCTTCACTTGGAAGGTGGAAATCACTAAAAGATTCTGAATGAAAAGCATAGGCTTTCTCCAATGCATATATTGTTAAGGCTTGTTCCCCTTGCTAAGGAGATTGATTATGCCTTTCGACCCTCCAAGAACCCACGGTCTTTATACCTTTGGCTTTGCCTCTAACATATACTTCCATCTATACTTGTCTTGAGAGCTCAGTACTATAACCATCTTCGAACCAATGCCTGCTCATTCGCAACTACTGCAGTCCTCCATATCTCTATTCTCTACCAGATTTATTATCATTGGATTATTATCAGACAATCAGTATCCTTTATGGTACCATACTTGCGGGCTTGTGTCTACGGACCAGTGATATCCTTTCGATCTCAAGAACTCCAGATGAATAGCCCTCATTCTATAGAGAGCAGCTTTGCTGTTTCTGAGTCGGTACGTATTATCAGGCCTCTGGCTGTCATCGGCATCTTGGCTGGCGCCATTCAGCTATTTGCTGGCTGTCCATTTGTTATCAGCAAGCGTCAGCTTCTTGGCCGATGCCATTCAGCTGTATGTTGGGTGTCCGTTTGTTATTGGAGATTTGGAGCAGAAGTAACTGTGGCCATTAATACTTATCAATGGTGTGGGTATTTGTTTGGTAGCCATCTGGAAAGATCAGCTCTGGCATCTGAGATGAGTGATAGCCACTGACATCTCATAAGAGGGATTGTTGGTGATTGTACATGACCCCGCTGTGAACTTTCGAGGTGTAACACTCCCCTCTCTCTTAGAGAGTTCATCTCTGAATGACTATACTGCATACGAATCTGCTCTCCATTGCCTTTTATGAAATGTGATCTAGCGCACTGAATTGAATTATTTAAAACCTTCGACAAAGTGAATCCGAACAGACCATTTCGCTTTGACCACTTGCTTATGGCCAGCTGAAACTTGCATGCATTATCAACCAATCAGAATGCTTACATCCTGATGAGACATATGGCAGCTAGCAGAATCGATCAATCAGGTTGCATCTAGCTAAGACACTTTGCGTTCTTTTTCTTTCTTTGATTTGGAAAAATCTTGACCCCATGTACCCTTAAAAACCAAATCCCATCCTTCTTTCATGATCTGCAAAATAATACCCCTTGTGCCCAAAACCAAATCTATCATTCTCTTGATCTGGAAAAATCATGGCCCTTTGCGCACTTAAAAACCAAATCGTTTGTCCGCTGTCTTGCAAGCGGTTAAAAACCCTTTGTGGGGCACAGGTACTGACTCAACGATTCATTTGATCCTGTTATCTTTTGCGGCCTGAGCATTCCGTCTGTGATACCCCTTCAACAGTCTCTTGTTATTACAATTCTCACAAGGTTTCACAGTCCAATCTGCTTCATCCAAATATACCATCCACTTATCCAGATACAATACCTGTTTCTGTTCCTCGCTATACTGGCTGCCCCCAATATCCTCAACATCATAGCCTGATTCATACTCATAGGTATCGACATCATATCCAAGCTCATTCTGCTTGCCAGATGAAGCAAGCTGGGGTGTAAGCATAGTAAGATTGGTGGTGAGTGGATAATGTTCTATGACTGATACATAAAATACATTGTAAATATGCCATCGATTCGGTAACTCAAGGTTAATAGCAGTCAGCGAGAGCACATTCGAGACCTTGAAGGGTCCCTGAAGCTTTGCATCTAGTATTCTAGATAGTCTTCGAGTTGTGAGGTTCTTCCGATTTAGTATAACTTAATGACCAATCAAATGCTTCGGAGGTTTCTTAGCCCACTGGCCATAGTTTTTTTCCAGTGTCATCCATGCCTGCTCAAAGCCCCGATGGCAGAGTGCATACACAGTGGTCATCCTGTGAACATAGTTTCAGGATGCCGGATGCTCTGTTTCTGCTCCGAAGGAGCATTTTGTTTGTTGATCGAATCCAAAGTTTGGAAAAAATGGTGATATTTTCATAGTGGTGGTAAGAGAGTTATTAAAGGCATACTCTGCTATTGGTTACATCTCAGACGAGTCATTCTGCATATAATTGCAGTAATTGCGAAAATAACATTCCAGTGTTTCGTTCACTCTGTCCGTTTGCCCATCAGTTTGAGGGTGAAATGGTGAAGACATCTGTAACCAAATGTCAACAGCTTTATCCAACAAGGACCAAAACATGGGGGTGAACCGAGAGTCCCAATCTGAAATGATATTCGATGGTAGACCATGGAATCTCCAGACTTCTTTCAGGAAGATTTTGACCAGGTATGTAGCCTTCTTCTCACCAGCTTTTAATACAATGAAGTAAGCAATTTTCGTAAATCAGTCAACAATTATCCATACCGATGAGCATCTGTCTGATACCAGTGATACCATCCTGAAGTCCATTGAGATCGAATCCCACAAGCGGTACGCTAATTTCAGTGGTGGTAGTGGTCTATAGCAAGTTTGACAAGCTGCTTTTTTCCTTTGGTACTCGGATCATGAGTGGATATAGTCTTCGATGAATTTCTTCATTTCCGGCCAAAAGAAGTTTTGTCTGACCAGCTTGATTGTCATATGTAGCCCCGTATGGCCAGCCATCTATGGGTCATATTCCGCTGCCAATATCCATTTCCTTGATTGCAGATCATCCGGAATCCTCGATTTGCTGTTATAATACAGGGCTTCATTTTCGAAAGAGCTGTCAACACTTAGATTTTCTTCTATAGCCCAGAGATAGACTTGTTGCCATGCAGTATCATTGTTCGTGGCGCTGACCACTACTTCCAACAGCCATGAATTGAACTGGACTACTGGAATTGCTCCTCACTTTGCAGAAGCAATCTAAATTTGTTTGCCTTGTGACTTGATCACCGTCACTTGCACTGTTTCTTCTGCGGATGTTACCAACCAATCAGGTCCCAGAATATGGTGGAATGGTTTATTTTTGTTTTCTTTGGCACTATCTCCCATTTTTTTTTTGGGCAGTACTCCAAACGCCTAGATAATGTATACAGATCTCAATTTCACACCCAGGTCAGTTGAATATTTTAAAATCATATCCTGCCAGCTCATGAACCTAGTGGGCATGTCTCCGATTCAAGATCGTTGCAGTCATAAAGTATTCAAGATATTTGTTATCGGTGAAGACACAAATGGGGTCAGCTGCACTAGCAAGATGACATCTCCATTCTTTCAGTACAGACACGATGGCAAGCATTTCTTGAACATCAATTTCGTAGTTGATCTCGGCTTGATCAACCTTTTTCAAGTGGTAGGCTAAAGGGTGCAATCGTCCATTGATGACTTGGGAGAGTACTGTGCCGATTGCAAAATCACTTGTGTCAGTTTCAATCGGTATACGCAAAACAGGCTCAAAGTGCCAAAATATCGGTGTCTCAGAAAAGTGCTTCTTTAGTGTATCAAAGGCTATTTGATTTTGCAGATTCAGTTTTCCAATTGAACAATTGGTTTGATATCTTGATCAACTCCGTTGAGGGATGGCCTATTTTGGAGAATACTTGGATGAAGCATTGATCAAAGTCAGCAAACCACAGGAAAGACTGGATGTCTGTGACAGACTCCAGAATCTCCCATTTAGGCATAGTATCAATCTTGTTCTTGGACATGCTGACACCTTCTCCCAATATGAGATATCAGAGGAACTCAAATGGCTTCTGGGGCCATGCGCACTGATCAGGTGTTGAGGCCAAGTTGTTTTTCTTTAATCGACGAAGAACATTTCTAGTTAATCACACATGCTCTTCTTGGTTTTTTGTATAGCTGGGGATATCATCTATATACACTGATACTCCATGATCGATTCGATCTCACAGGATCTTGTTCAACATATCTTCGAATATAGCTGCCCCTTTCCCCAATCCAATGGGCATAAGTAGGTATTCATAATGTCCATATCTCATACAAAATGCTGTTTTCCATTCATTACCAGGTTGAATTTGAATGAGATTGCGCCCTGCCTAGTGTTAGCAACGGGTCCGGGTTACCCGGCCGCGGTCCGGTTCGGAACTGGACGCGGAGCCCCGGGGCGTTTCTGGCACCGCCAAGGAACCGAACTGTCCAATCACAGGCGGTTAAAACCCGGAACCGAACCGTAACCCGCCGGGTTTTGGCGGGTTTCTTCTCGAAAACTATCGCTCCAATTAAGTATTTGAGTTCCGATTGGATCGCGACATGTTCTATACGTAAATTATGCAGTTTTTGACGCTCTTTCACCTCCCGCTCTCCAATTTGCGATAAGATTAGTATTCGCTGAGTCGCTGTGAAATAAAGCCGAAGATTGGGCCAAAATCGACTGTTTTTCGCAGCGACTCAATGAATACTAATCGTATCGCAAATTGGAGAGCGGGAGGTGAAAGGGCGTCAAAAATTGCATAATCTACGTATAGAACATGTGGCGATCCAATCAGAAATCAAATACTTAATTGGAGCGATAGTTTTCGAGAAGAAACCCGCCAAAACTCGGCGGGTTACGGTTCGGTTCCGGTTTTTAACCACCTGTGATTGCACGGTTCGGTTCCTTGGCGGTTCGGAACCGGAACCGACCCGGACCCGTAATTTGGAACCGTTGCTAACACTAGCCCTGCCTTCAAATCAATCTTGTTTAAAATCCTCAATCTAGCAACCCTGTATCTAAGTTTGTTCATCAGGGGCAATGGATATTGGTTAATAATTTTCAGACATTTGAGGCCCCTGAAATCCACGCACAATCGTAAGCCTCTTCCATATGGCTTTGGAATGCAAAATATGGGCGCATTTGTTGATGATTTACTTGGTTGAATATTCCTGAAATCAACTATTTTGATAAATGTAGTAGTATGAAGTGACGATAATCAATTGTTAGTCTAAGTAAGCATTGTCTATCCTCGCGGATCTACTAACGTCGTGAGTGCGCACCTATTCTCTTCTGGTCCATGCCCGCTGCTGAGCCGCACATTATGTCAACACTCTCTCTCCACATTACATCCCTCCTAAGAAGTTTGAGATACTTCTCGAAGACAAACCCTCTGCTCAAAACACACGAAACTCCCATGCCTCCACTCCTCGGCATATCGGCCAATACAAAACACAAAACCACGAAAACAAAAGAATAAACTCACCTGTCATCGACACCACGATAAAGTGTTACCAATGGCCATCGACTCTACGGCCTTATCCCTTCCTTTTCCGTTTAACCTTTGTTTCTTCCAATCCATGTTGTTTTTTGTAGTCATCAAGCATTTTCTTTGCTTTTGGGAGATTGGTGGCTGGTTCCCAGGTCATTTGATCATAGTCATATCCTTCCCATGTGAGTTGATATTTGTAGCTGCCTTTGACGCCCGGCACACGCTTATGCGAAGTAATCGCTTCGACGATATAAACACGCTGAATCATGCCATCTTTAGCTCTTACAGTTCGTATGGGAGCAGGTTGTGGCTTTTCTTGCGCCGGATTTGAAGTTTACATCTTGAGTCTGCTGACGTTTACAACATTCTATATTGTCATATTCGCCAGTAATTCGAATTCGACTGTATTTGGCCCACGAAACTCAATGATCTTGTAAGATCCAGCCCACGGGTATTGCAGCTACCGCCGAGAAGAGTCTTGGTTGGCGTACATAATCAGCAGGTCTTTAGGGCTCAACTTTACAACGTCGCCAACTTCAAGGGTGCATGGCCTTCGACTCTGGTTTGCTTCTGCAGAGTGGCTATTTTGTGCTGCATGGAGGCGGTCTTGGGCAGCTAGTAACAAAGTTTGCAATCGTTCAATCAATGCTGCGCCTTCCAGGTTCCACATTGTGTCATGCTGCCATTGGCCCGCCACGAAGTCCAATGGAATAGATGGTGTGTATCCAAGGTCCAATTCAAACGGGCTTTGATCAGTGGATGGGTGTGTAGACGTGTTGTATGCATATTCTGGAAGTGAAAGCATGGTGTCCAATTGGTCTTGATGGTGGGCGGCGAAAGCCTGTAGATACCGCGTGACCTGCTTGTTCAAGATCTCTGACAGCCCATCGGTATGCGGGTGAAACGACGTTGACATGAGCAGCTTAGTTTGCAACTGCTTACCCACTTGCGATCAGAAATCCAACGTACAGTGCATGTCTCTGTCACTGACGATCTCTCGGGGGACACCATCATGTCATATCATAACTTCTTACAATAACTGTGCAAATTCCGTAGCATCAATGGTCTTAGCGCAGGGCATCCAATTGGCCCATTTGGAGAAATGGTCCCCAAAGGTCACAATGCAATTGTTTTCTCTCAAGGATATAGGCACATCAGTAATGAAATCTACCCCCACGCGCTCCCAGCGGCCTCATGTAACTGGTAGTGGTTGTAGCAAACCCACTACATTCCCTGCCCGTTGATTAACTCGCACGTACGTGTCCCCACTATTTGTGTAGTCTTGAACTCCTTTTCACATCCCAGGCGAGAAGAAGCGCTGTCTCACCACCATCTATGTCTTGGCTGCTCCGAAATGGCCTCCCACTGCAGCATCGTACGCTTCTCAGAAGATTTTGTCCAGCAGGGGTGTTGGAATGTAGAGTCGACACAGCAAGTCTTTGTGTCATTGAGGGTCCTGTTTCTGGAGGTCTAGGTGGCGCACACCGTTGTCTTAGGAGAATCGGCGGCTGTGAGCCCATCCTGTTTGTACCGTAACCGGAGCGGTCACCTTTGGTGGGTGTTCCTGGCGATCCTTGGACGCTAGTATATGTACTATGTCTTGACTCAAGGTGTCGTGCTTCGTTTCAACGACGACTTCTCGTAACCACTCTGTTGAGTCCTGAATTACCAACTGTATCAGTCTACACTGGGAGACTTGACAGCGCTCTGGTCTAAAGTACGGACGTTGCGTCAGTGCGTTGGCCGCCTGATTCTTCGCAACTGGGAAGTACCGGATGTTGTGTGTATGATTTTGTAATATTGCTAAGTACTCCGTTTGCCGTGCTATGAGTCGAGGTTGTGTCAGTATGTGTCTTAAGAACGCATGGTCAATATGGACTGTAAAATTTCTGTCCGAATGACGGTAGTAGTGCCAGTCCGCAACTGTATAATGAATCGCCAGGAGTTCTCTGTCGTATGTAGGGTATTGCTGTTCTGCGCCGGTAAGCTTCCTGCTGCAAAAAGCAATAACTTTGGTCTCTCCGTCTTGTCGCTTCTGTGATAATACTGCACTGACTGCAGATTTGCTGATATCAGAATACAGCACATACTCGCCCCCTTCCTCCTGTACTGCCAGTATGGGAGCCTTGCAAATGGTATCTTTTAATGTGTTGAAGGCCTCCTCTACCTCCCCATTCCAAACAAATTGCGCGCTACCCACGTTCTTGAGCTGTGGCTCACCACAGTGGTGGGCCATTGTAACTTTTTTACCCATTTTGTACATACGATATATCAGCAAAGTGATATGTCCATAGTGCTGTATGAACTTGTGGTAGTAGCCGGTCAGACAGGGAAAACCACGAACTTCTTTTGTGTTTTGGTGCCAAAACCATTCGTTTACTGCTTTCGTCTTTGAATCCAATGTGTGCACTCCTGCTTGATTGATCCGAAAGCCACAAATTCAATCTCATCGCAAAACCATTCTCATTTTGATTTTTTCACTTTCAAGCCAGCTTTTTGCAAAAGATCCAGCGCAATCCACATGTGGTCCAAATACTCCTCTCGTGTGGAACTAGGGATTTATACATCATCGAGGTAAACAGCTATGAACTTACATAGCTCAGGGTTGGATGCAAGTATGCGGTTCATGACTCACATGAATTGACTAGGTGCATTGGCCGGTCCAAATGGGAGCACCGTCCACTTGAACAGCCCATACTTTGTTGAGAAAGGGTTTTTTTGGTGATCGCCGACACATATTCGAATTTGATGATAACCTGAGGCTAGATCTATCTTTCAGAAGCAGTTTGAACCTCCCAGCGGTTGGACAAGCTCTTCGATGTGAGATAATTAATTTTGATCCTTCCTGGTGATGCGGTTAACTGCCCGGTAGTCGATGCACATGGAAAATACACCAGCCTTCCTAGGTACACATTGGATGCGGGAGCCATAACGGCTGCTACTCGGCCTTATTCAGGCAATATGTCCATTTTAAATTGGGGTTTACTTCACGTGGTGTCATACGTCGGTTCTGCAAATAAACCACAATTCCTGAGGTCGTAGAACATGCTTTGAAATTTGTCTGGTCGTTGTGCAGACTCAGGCTTGTCATATTCTACCTGAACAATGAATGCTTTGGCTGAAACACGATGGTCCATGAGACAGAGCTGTTATTTACCATTAATTTCGATGCCCATTGCCTGGGCTGCATCTTTGATGCTGTCGTCATCTGGTTCGCTCTCTGGCCGAAGGCCACACACATAGTGGATATGTGCTGCCTTTGCTCTGTCTTTCCATGGGGTATTGCCCTGAGTTATCCACATTTCATTTGTTCGGTGATTGATTTGGCACTGTCCATTTATACCGCGCACCCAGTGCATCCCAAGGATGATGTCGAACCCTTTCACATCGGATACTGTGAACCACCCCATATATGTATAACCATCGTCTCCTGGTTTGAGTTTCAGACGTATCCGTTGCTGTCTCTCCATACCATCTTCTCCCTTGTCATTTGCCGTCTCCACAATCATCCAGCCGCTGTCTCTCTCTTCCAACACAGCACCTTTCTTTTTCAATTTTTCCACAGTCTCTCTTTTTACATAATTCTCTGATGCCTCATCGTGTTTGGCTGTTTTGGCTTTTGAACTACCGTATATATCATTTGTATCAAAGCTTTCCATCGAAACGGAGAAGATCTGAGGTTTCATTATCACTGACTTGGAGATGGTGATAACAAGTAAACTATTTTATTGTAAATACAAGACTGGTAATTTTAGTTTTCGGGAGTCGATTCGCAGCTAATCGCTCCCGTTGCCATTTTCTGAGCTCTAGTAATCCAAACCATCATCACCGTCATCGAACACTTCTTGCACTTTGGACTCCTTGGCATCATTTCTTTCTCCAAGGACCTGCAGGGTCAAACGGAGGCTCTGTCATTCTCCTCCATCTCCGCCTCCGTTGCCGCATTTCTTGCGACTCCCATGGGAACCTCTCCGCCTGTTTGCTCTCTCCTTCTCTTTCTCATCAGAGCCCTTCTTATCATTTGCTAATTTCTTTTCTTTTCATGCCGCCAGGATCTTTTCCTTGTTTTGGCAAGCTCGGTGGAGTGGCCCACTTCGCCATATGTATATCAACTCCGGTCACTACTACTGCCACTGCCGCTGCCGCCACCACATTGTTGTCGTTTACCCTGCATTTTCTTAAGCATTGTCAATGTTGGTTGCTTCTTGAAGTTAAGCATGGCGTCACCTGGGGAGATGTGCTCCACAACGTCATTGAGCATAGCTGTAGGCTGATTCCCCAATTTCTCAATCAAAGGATTGGATGCTTCTGGTTTGCTCTTGGATTTGAACAGGTACGAGTCATGAAGGCGTTCGTCAGAGAGTGGTGTGTGGGGTTCCAACTGGTGTCGAAGCACTTGGAAATGTTCATAACAAGCGGAAACACGCTCACCACCTTTAATTCGAAGTAACTCCCAATTGCGTTTCAGTCTGGTCACAGCATCGGGAGGCATAAAGACCTCTTTGACTGTGGCAGAAAAATCTTCCCAAGCTACACCTGCCCTTGCATGCGCCGGAAAATGATGATTGGCCCAAACTGCAGCATTGCCACGAAACTGAAGCAGTTCTGCGGCAGCCCTACCATTGGTCAACGAAATTCCCAATGTGTCTGTCAAGCCCAACTCCTGGGCACGAGGTCCGAAGTGCCAGTGCAGAGGGGATAGGAACGAGGTGATGGCATCCAAGGTTCTCGTACCATTGTAAGTCGGCAATCCCCTCGTCTTGATTTTGAACATGCAGTTGTTGGAGTTAATTCGGAGGGTGTTGGTGGGTGCAGAGCTAGCCTTCACTCGAATCAATACTTCGTTTGTAGCATTCAATTCCACCATGGCCGACTCCATCTTTTTGCTGATCATGTCCCTTGCGTCTTCAGTGGTGCCAATGCTTCCTTGGTCGCCTCGACTTCCTGTAAGGCTGCGCCGAGTTTGGCTTACATCGTTCAATTGAGCGTATTCTTGGTGGCGACTTCTGATTTCAACTTCGCCATCTCCATTACGATTGCGCCATCAACCAGGAGTGGTGCCGCTTTGTCCTGTATATTATTGAAGGCATGTTCCGCCAATCCGTCGCACTCTACCTGATTCGCCATGAGGGCCCGCTCCTTGTCGTCCAGTTGCGTCTCCAAATCGACAAGTTCTTCGGTGATTGCATTCCGTTCGTGATTGGCATCCTCATACATTCTGATCAGATCTTCTACTTGTTTACAGTACTCATTCTCAATCGCATAGAACCAATCGGCAACCATGTCGGGGATGTCCATCTGCACGATTACCAACCGGAGTATAATGATCTCAACTCGGTGGGCTCAGTCATTATCGGTCCGCTGTTCAAGAATACTGAACCCCTCTGGCTGTGCATCTGGGAAGATGCCGCTAACCGTCGGGGCTCTCGACATACACACCACTTCTGAACCATTGTCATTTCAACCGCCAGCAGACTCAAAGTGCGTGGCAGCAGGCATCGTGTTTGTCGTTATAGTGTTTCATTGTGCAAAATTTGTCTTTTTCGCAATCGGAAAGTTGGGTGTGATTGTTCTAACTACTGTTCCTCGAAACAAAGTGTGCTCGGGCACGGATACAGTGCAGGAGAAGCCAATGAGCAAGTCTTACTACCAATATGGTAGTATGAAATGATGATAGTCTATTCTTAGTCTAAGCGAGCGGTGTCTATCCTCACGGATCTACTAATGTTATGGATGTGCATGTATCTTCATCCGGCCCGTGCCCTTCACCGAGCCGCACCTTATGTCAATCCTCCCTCTCTCCACAAGAAGATATTCTTTAAGGACCGAAAGCTTCATTTCTGAGAGAGCATAGATGGGACCCCACCAAGGATTCTCCTCATCTTTAATGTCAATTGCATCATTGATGGATTGATGAGGCAGAAAACATTCGCAGTAACTTTATTATATAATATTTCAAAGTCCCTGTATTGCCATGGAATTTGCTCTGCCCAATCGATTTCAATCTCTTAAGCTGCAATGACATGCATCTAACAAATAACCGCTGGCAATTGTGGGTCGGTTCCATACTTCAGTATGGAATTATCATGTTCGATCGAAAACGAAGATACCACTCTCTGTGTGGAATGTTGATTACAGTGTTTCGATGTAAACTGAAGCTTGTCATTTTCTTTGGTAACTCCAGTGAGTGCTCCATTCTTGACTATCAACCAGTGAGGTATCATGATAGATCACGAATCCTGCATTGAACCAATTTCCAATGTTTCCCTGGTATAATACGATTCATACTGCAGAGTGATGGGGAAGATGTACTGCCAACCCACTCCTTCTACTCTTTCCCCATTGAAGTTTTCAACTAACTTTGGTTCTGTTCCAGTCACTAATTGAACACCATGTGACTCGGCCTACTGCTTCAACATCATAGGTGTATCACACCCCATATCCAAGACAATCTTTATAGGGATGTTCTTCATGTCTCGAAAGCTTGCAAACATGTGAATGGTGGGTCTTCAATGCATCTTTGGCTCAGGTGGTAATTGCTTGGATTTCATTGGTATAGGCTGAGGTGGGATGGCCGCAGCATTGCATTTTTGATCTTTGCAGTTGACAACCATAGTGAACTGCCTTGTGATACAGCTCCAGCCACCATGGGTCATGGTTGATGAATGAGGTTTGAATGAGTTTAATCAAGTTCAATGGTAATTACTTGTCATATTTGGACGCTATATGACCAGCATATCTTGAGTATTGAATTTATTCTCAGGCACTCTTCCGTAAACAGCAGAAAAGAAAGTATATTGAGTATCGAAAAGCTATAATACCAATTACCACATCAGTAAGACCCAAATGAAAACCCAAAAGAAATATGAATATCTGTACCCATAAAAACAAAAAACTGAAGGTATCTATACTTCACAAATTCATAGAAAAGACCATTATTCCATCGAACAAAGAAAACACAAAAGAGACTTGTTTCTTCCATCAATTGCCATACTGTCAGAGTCAACTTTGCAAAGCACTCGACAGCTTGAGGCTGCTGCGGGTTGTGTGATTCGGTCAGCCAGACTCCTGAGCTTATTTCTCGAAGAAGATGTGGTTACTTCTGGCATTTGCACCTTAGGCTTCTTATCCTTCTTCTTTATTTTACTGGAAATGATTTTGATGGCATTTTTAGAAAATTGACATCGATGCTTTGAAGAACCGCTGCACTCACACTTGTTGTGCTTGGCTTGTGCTTCCAGCAATGATTCAGGAATGCCTGTCAGGGCTTCATCTTTGTCTGTATTGACTCGTTTAGGACTCTTCTTCTCCATTCGAGGTTTCTTGGAGTTAGAACCTGTCTCCAAGTTCTCCTTTCCTTGATTCCCATCATCATTACCCTCATCATTATGCTTTGTCTTGTTGTTCTTTTTGTCTTTGGGTTTGTGATCATTGTACTGGTGCATTTCTTGCAGGCATCTCTCATATGCGCAGCTGACTGATTTAGGCAGTCATTGGTACTGCGCATCATCATTTAGTGTAATCTTCGAAAACTGTTTTTGATCCTGGATTCTTTCGTTGAGTCCACTGTGTACAGCCTGTTGCCATGCAATTCTTGCTATGCAGACATGAAAGTTGAAGTCTTCCATCTGTATGATGTAGTTCTCGATATCTCTTTGGTACTGCAATGTGTTTATTCATTGGAGGTATTCTGTCACAGTTGTATCCAGTGAGGATCGAAAAAGAAGTTTGTATCAATGATGGTGATAGGGGAATACAAGGGGAAACAGATTTCGATGAAAGGAATCAGGTTGTGTAAGAAGGAAACAGGTTTCGATAGAAGGAATCAGGTTTGGTAGAAAGAAATCAGGTTTTGATGGTTGCGTTGTGAATATAACGTCATAGGCTATGGTGTAAGCTACAGTTTGAAAGGGCTGTGTATGTAGTTGGGTGAGGTTGAGATGTATTTTAGAACAAGTGACTAAAGGTGACGACGGTCGTGTTAGCTGTATATAAGGACGATGGATTTGCGGAGAATAGGTTTGTTCTTTACTTATTCTCTAGTTTACAAACAATCAATAGCTTTGGCACCAACCGCATTTCACTGTGGTGATTCTGGAATTCAAGTCTTTGGTTTGTTATGCAGTACCCGCAATCACTGCATCCTCAATTTAAGTTTTTATAACCCCTAGTCCTCCGAGCCTTGAAACCTTGATATATATACTCAAAGCAGTCGGGTTCCTGTGAGTAGATAGTAGAGTATGGACAATATATAGCAGATATCGATGGTAGCACATTTGATTATCCTTGTGTATCCATAGTTATCACCAGCTTTATAGATACCCACAAATATCTATAGATACTCTACATATCTACAAATAACTATTTCAGGCCAATGTTTGCGAATACTTCCTGCCTCATCAGATTTGCTCCAAGAAGCCACAGCCAGTCCATACAATAGATGGTACAAGGAATTTTCATTTGATCTGACTGGTCTACATATCCACAAATAACTGGCCAGTTGATCAGTTGTCTTCAGAACAGTAGGCAGGACTCAATATAGACAGGCTAGCCTGGCTGGCAGGAGGCAAACTGGACAAACTGGATCAGCTGGCTGGACACAATCAAGATGAATCATCTTTTGGCTGGCTTGAAACAGTCTGGGTGGGTTGGATCTTAGCTGGCTTGATATGAACTCAATGGGTGAGTACTCAGCAAATTGGAAACTATCTGTATTGGTTGAATCTCAAGTAGTTGAGAACAATCTGGATGGATCTGCTCGTAGCTGGCTGGAAACGATCTGAAAGGACTTGTTGGGCTGGCTGAACATGATTTGAATAGGTTAGCTCTTGGCTGGCCAGAGATAATCTGGAAGGACTGTTTTGGCTGGCTGGACACAATCTGAATAGAGAAGCTCTTGGCTAGTGTTAGCAACGGGTCCAGTTTCGGCCCGTTTGTATTATAGCGGTTCCAAGAAAACCCGGAACCGACCTGGCCGGGTCGGGTTTTTGCCAAACGGTTCCCTCAATTAAGTCCATGAATATCCATCAGAGAATTTAGTGTTTGGTATGTCAAATATGCAGTTTCGCACGGTGCATCTTTTGGTGTTCTCCGATTTTGCATATCTCAAAAACTCAGCAAGCGGCTTTGAAAAAGGTGCCATTTTGGGCCCAAAAACGAGGTTTTTACCTAATCGCTTATTGAATTTTAGAGATATTGAAAATCGGAGAACACAAAAAGATGCGCCATGCAAAGCTGCATATTTGATATACCAAATGCTAAATTATCTGACCAATATTCATGGACTTAATTGGACAGTTCGCTTAAAAATCGTGGATTTTTGATGTGGTAAGGCCGTTGCCACGCAGACCTATATTACCCGCCGGGTCCAAATCTGGAACCGTTGCTAACACTACTCTTGGCTGGCTCGAGATAATTCAAATGAAGTGGCTGGATATAATATAGTAGAAATGCAGGGGTGGGAAACTTCAGAGTGTTCAAAGCACACCTGTTAGAGTCCTGTCATAATGGAAATTAAATATGGAAAATATGGAGCAAGAAAGCTGTCAGTGACATGTGAAGCAATTGCCAAAGAATAATGTTGACAGTAGTTGACAAACATCACTCGAAGTTTAGCCTGCATTGAGTGGACGTTATATGGTGATGTTGCTGGAGGTGAATTTGAGTATATTCCAACCACAAACCACACCATATGCCCTCAGTATGATCAAGCTGAGTACTTTCAGACTCAGGATCTGAGTACTTCCAGTCCTTGGTCTGGGTATATTATCTGGTATCTGGTTGATACCTTTCTATTTCTCTCTTTCTTATTTCTTGAAACTTTGAACAATCGACAATTTCATGGCACTCCATACAATATCATGAGCCATACCTCTCAATGTCAATACTTGAGGCACTTTAAGGCAAATCAGTTGAAACTTTGAATTCAACTCAAATTATAATGTAATGTATACACAAAGTGTACACAATTCGATACTGTTTCACTTCCCCATCTCTCATTTACCATAACTTGATAATTGATAGAGTAGTTTTAGAAAATCACTCAAAAATCACCTAAAAATACCAAATACCAATGTTTTTCCACAACTGCTCAATCAGTTTTGAAGATATGGTAAATTGGAATCAGGGAGGTGAAACAGTATCGAATTATGAACATTCTGTGTATACACTACATTATGATTGGAGTTAATGTTAAATACTTAATAACGAGAGGATGTTTGAGAATATTTGATGGGGTATGCCAAGCTTGAAGCTGTGGGTTGTCAACCAATAAAAATTCTTCTTGCAGGCATGTACTGCGAGTTAACCAATGAGATTGTTTCGAGCGAACAAACCAAGTGTATAACTATTAGATAATGATTATAAAATAATTATGCCGAATAACGGGACCCAGAAGCAATTATGTTCTATTGCAAACATGACCCCAGCCATTAGAAAAGAAGTGTGAACGATGTTGAGGGTATGCTCATATTCGCTTTGACAATAAGATGACATATTCATGATAAAATCCCAGATTCCTTACTAATAAATATATGTCGATAATGAGCCTATGTACTTAAGATAGTTAGAAAACATATATAGTGACATAAGATGGGAAAAACATACCTTTGCTTACTTCCGATAATCCAAGTATTCCAAAACGGCCCTGCCGGTCGCAATAACCAACTCCGTTTGGTTTGAGTTTCTGAGACAGCAAACCGCAGCATCGATTCTCGCAAGCATCGGAAGTGTAGGGTTCAGGATTTGCAACCGCGCAATTGGTTGATCAATAGGCTTCCACGTCGACGCATCGGCAATACTTGAGGATTGAAAGACCTGTACCAGGGTGTCGGATAGTGTCTTAGTAGTTATCCATACAGTTTCGCCAGGTGAAACATTTTCTCCTCCGGGTTTGACAGAATCCTGTAGAAACGTATTAAAGGCGTTATAAATGCCGTTCTTGAGCGAAACCCGGGTTACATCGCTGAGGTTTTCGATATCGATACGGCGAACAGCTCCGAGCATGGTTGGGAGTTTTGCGGCGTTTAACTGCCGTTGTAGGGATGCTAGCAGTTCGCAGAGGCGAACGGCAGCTTCGGCGGATAACGACTCGGAGTTGCTGGCTGACATTGTGAAATCTAACGCGGCGAAGGGGTCAGTTGCAAGTCTAGACATGAGATAGATAGATTTAGTGCGTTAAAGTTGGTGCTGAATCCAAACCAAGGCCTGTGTGGGCAACAGCAACCGCCAACGAACTGACCTCCACTAGTCAAAATCCTGGATCTGTCGGGAAAAACAAAGCCGACCATGAAGTCGCAAGAAGTGTAAGAGGGGTGTGTGAAAATGCGGGAGGGATAGTTGATGGAGGTGCTGTGGTCGTTGAATAACAAATGCGGGGAATCGATATTGTAGGGTTAACGCAAACGCAAGATGCAACATGTAATCTACATCTATGACATAGACTGAAGAAGAGTGTACCACGAAAGGCATTAATGTGGCACAAGAAAAGACAATTCAAAACAGAATTGGAATATTTTATATTTTATATTTGTAGTTAATATCGCCCAGGATGCGTTCCACAGTGCCGAGGCTTGTGTAACAAACAATAAGCAATCAAGAGCATTTATTCTGACCCATTAATTCGTGGAATCAGCCCATCATGGTTCCATGAATGGAACAAGCAAAAGTATACAAATTAAATAGTGTTGCCTATAAAAAAAAGAACTACTATTAGATATCTCTTTTACAATTAATTGTCTTCACTTCACTTCTATATATCTCTTTTACAAGTCAGTTTGCTTCACTTTGCTTTTATAAATCTCTTTTACAAGTCAGTTGGCTTCACTGACTTCATCTGTAATTATTTTACTTACCAGCAATTAAATTACTAATTTGAAAAAAAAAATTTCTTGTCCCATTCATGGAACCGCCCTGTCCGCCCTGTCCATGGATGGCGGCTACCACGAATGGGTTGCAACACATTCTAACAGTATTCTACCACTATCACTCGTTCTACAACCAACAAATCATTCGAGCAAAACTTAGCCCACCATCGCCGATCAGCTGTAAGTCATGTAATATACTGATATCAAGCCTTCAGCTAATGCCTACTCAGATCTATAACAGCATACGGAACACCGTAACGACCGCGATGGTTCGGGCGAGATTTTTGTTACGACAGTTTCTGTTGTCGCTGTACTTCGCATGACCAAGAGCTTTTTTCGTGTGCGCAAATGCTTCCCGTTTAGCTTAACAGCTTTCTAGTGCCCGATCTAGCAATTTAGATTTGCAGTTCATTGTTCTCAAGTGGTCAGATCGGCCAACCTACTATTTGCATTGGCAGAGCTGTTAAATAACATGTTCACCGTGGTACTCAGTCTAAAAAACTACATCTATACCTGTACCAGCGCTCACACGATGGACGAGAAAGGCCGTCAACGAATGATACATGCAGTTGTACATGCTGGTAAAGGTTTTATACGTTTGGTTAATCCGTGTTATACGGATTTTACCACAGACGAACCTGAAATCAGCGAAAATATAGATAGAATGGCACGTACCGCTCCAGCCAGTGCAGCCGTGTCCGGGAATATGGCTGTGCCAAGAGGTTATCCCATTCTCCGTCCCACTAGGATCTGCAGCTACGGATGACAATGGCGGTGCGGATAAAGGTGCTAATACTGGAACTCAAAAAATGGATGTCGCGTCATTTATTTGCTATAGAGTGGTTGCAGAACAGTTTGGCACAAGATCCAATATGATAGTACTACTGGGTGAGCGGAACCCTGAAGACAATATCTTTAGATTGGGTTTTTATGACGTTTGGCACCCGAAGCACATGCTCAATTAAGCTCAGAATTTCCCATACTCAGGGCGGCCAAGTTCGAGGCTAACATCGCGTAACAGGGATTTTCCGTTTCGTATACGGCCCTAACCCTGACAGACCCCCATAATAAAACCACGTCGCGGGTCGCACCATGTTCGCAATCCTATATATACATCCTTCAGAAATTTTCAATTACTGCTTGGCAATCAGTATCATCGGTTCGACAGCGCAGGTTAGTCCTGCAACCTCACGGGAGGTCTCCGTGAATTGCTGAGCTAGGCTTCCTTCGTACGGACAATATTGGTAAGACCCACCGACCGAGAAGAGGATCTTCTCTCATCTGTCCACATGTTTGACTAACCGAATAAAACCTTTGAGTACTAGGGAGCAGAATCCTTGAGATTTCGGCAAGGATAACTTAGTTCGTTCGACCCTTGAATGCTTGTCCATAAGTATTCAAAATTTCAGTCAACCTCACACCAACCACTTTATATCTTGCGACGCCGACCTTTCGCGTAACTAATCGCTTTCTTTGCGCCCTGTGCTCTCCTCGTATTACAGGTAGTCTTCTAAACAGGTACCTTCGTCGAAGAGTCTGTCAACTGTCAGGGTACGATGTCCTTCGACCTCAGAAATCCCGTTATTACCGAACCGAACCGCATTCCGACAGATGCCGACCGGCGCAATGTCCTCGGTCTCTACTTCCAGGACTATTCGGTTTCGGCAATTACCGCGATTTGCGGACTGAAGCTGGAGACGGTACAGAGCATTGTATCCGATCCAGTGTATTATCCACCAATTAGGGCTGATGAGCAGAGCTCTGGTAGACAATCTAAGGGTTAAATATAAAGCAAATTTGGCGAACTCATAGTTTTATTGGCTTTATATATCGGGTTGTTATTATAGATTGTGTTTTGGAGGCTTTGAAAGGTCAATCATCGGTCTCATTGCAGAACTGGAGAATTTGCCAATGTTACGATAGTTAATGAAGGTGTTTATTTTGCTTTTATAATTACGAATTCTTGAACAGTAACGTGATACAAGCTACAATCTGGCTTTTCTATTCTTCAATTCTCGACAAGAGCAACATAATACAAGCTGAAATCCCACGTGATTAATAAGTTTTCCCACTCTCAACGCTCCAAAGGCAGCAGATGACAAAAATCCAAAATCCGTCCTCAAACTTCCGTATCATTTTTAATTGCATACAAATTTGATATCCCCAACCTAGATCCCTATAACCCATACGCTAGCTTAACGCCACAACTATCTCCTGCTCGGCAGAGTAGCCTTCATAGCCCTCCAGGCCGCAATTGCCCTGTTTCTTGTTTCTCCTGCAGTGACATCCTTTCGAATTTGGTTTTCCGGCTCCCATGTAGCCTGGCTTTTAGGGTATCCCTGCCATTCGACAAGATACCAAACTTTCTTGTTGAATATGCGCTTCTTGAAAAGACGGTGGATGATGTATTTAGGCGGCGATGCTGGCACATCCTCAAGTACAGCGTTTAGAGACGAATGTGGCAAGCTGGAAACGCTCTCAGCGATGGGTGTACTCTCCCTTACAGTGATGGTGTCCAATATCTCGTTCATGGGCCCATTCAACTTCTGACGCTTAGCTCTGGTCGTGACATTCGGTCGATCCTCCATGACGCGCTTTTGCGACTTTCGGCGGGAGGATGCACTATTAGTACATGGAAGCTCGGCATTCGAGTTGACAGTGTCGTCCTGGCGTGCGAACGTCTGAACGCTCTCTGTAGGCGAAGGAAGCGCTTCAAACGAGGGTTCAAGAACTGCGACGATTGTGCGCGTTGGGGTGGGGCAGGAGATTGCGACTGAGGTTTCCTCAACCTCTTGAAGGTCTGTAGCTTCGCTGTCGTCATCAGATTCAGACACTGCATCTGTCTTCTCTTTGACGGCATTTGTCTCTTTTACGTCCTTGGTTCCTTTGATACCATTGGTCTCTTTGACGCCATCAGAGTCTGATTCGATCCAATCCTGCACTACAGGATCTTTAAAGCCCACACGCCTAGTTATCGAATCGCTGCGCATTTCATTGAAACGCGCAGTGTGTCCAAACATCCGGGCGACTGGCGCTACTTGACCACAAATGTTTGAAGACCCATCCTCTAGCTCTGGCGCGTCAAGTTCTGGACGGCGGCTTGAACCTCTAGAGTTTGACGCGTTCCTTCCAGGGTGTGAAGGACTCGGAGCAAAGAGGTGATGAAATGGCAGTTCAGTTTGTTCGTTCTCCAAGTCTAACAGCTTAGCGTGCCTTTCCTCAGGGTCTGGCGTTGACTTTGGTGTTAAACGTTTTTTGGGCGTCATGATAGGCGTGGGAGGGCGGTTTGTGCGGTCGAAAATATTGACATTCGTATTCGTAGGAGAAGATATCGGCGTAATTATGAGTGACCGAGATGCTGTAGAAGTGTGTATCGCGGGGTGTAATTCACAGGCCTCTGCGAGCGCCATTAACCCGCGTTGCGGCGTGCTACACTTAGCCTGCGGAGGTTAGCTGCGTCTTGGCATCTTAATGAAGGGTTCTTTACCATAGACATAGAGCCTCGTACGTAATCTTGCTGATTTGGAAGCCTCATATGTTCTTGCAGTCAGCGATTGTGAACAGATGAGGAGAATGAAAGATTCTGTCAGCGAAGATTTTTTTACGTGTGCGATGGCGATGGATGATGCGGGGTCAAATTTTTTTACTGGTTGGTTCCCAAAATAACGCGTCACGTGTGCGGGGCAAATCCATTGAAGGTTTTAGAAAAGTATTCGGACGATATCCACACAGTTCCAAGACAATGAAGCACAGAATCTGTAAATCTTGACAGTAGCTGAATACAAAAATATAGGAAGCAGATCCACAAAAAAACCCCGATATAAAAACTTCAGGGCGGAATCAGGACAAAGGTAAACTAAAGTGCAATTCACCTCCTATTAGTTCCCTCTATGACCGATTCAAATCATCGTATGTCTACACTTGACCTTCTTATTCACATTTATATGTCAATCAGGTTACTTTTCCTGAAACGTTGGGTGCCCACCTTTTCAGTCTGTGATTCCTTGGAGCTTGCTATAACTTCCTGTTTGAGACCATGCATCCACAATGGAGAAATTTCTCGGCCCCTTTTGCCAGTATATGTGTTGGTGACCGCAGTTGTGCGTTCATGGAAATTGTGATGGCCGGTGAAGATATCTCCAATAAACACTTCTTGTTTTTCAATCATGCCCGGGCAATGTCGGTTTGGGGAGCGACTAGATGAATCTGGTCCATCGAAGAGGTCGCACTGGACTGGACTAGATCTGAATAATTCTGGTCCGGACTGGTCCAACCCCGGGCGGGTGTAAACATTGCCATTTCGTCCACACACGTCTTAATTTCTTCGCCCAGAGATTCCTGCGCATCAAAGAACACTCGAGATGTATCTTGCTTAAGTGCAACTGTGACCTCATCGATCCATAAACTCACGGGAGAGGGTATTAAAATATTCCTTCATGCATCTCATATCATTCGCAAAGTCGAAGCGCCTAACATGAATCCCCTCAAGATTTGATTCAAGACCAGCATCAAGGATATCCTGTTCAAGTATCAATAAATCTGAATTGTGTACAAGATCGATTCCGTAACACGTCTATCCACTGCCGCCAAAGTGATATTGACGTGTGAAGCGCACGCGAGTTTGAAGGCATTCTCGCGGCATTCTTGGATAGAAGAGAGTATGATAAGAAATTTCTCCCTAAAGAACTCGAGATCATCAACGAGGCTTTCGTTTCCATCGGTTTTTCGAAAATTGATTTGCCGTTCGAGATAGCCCATTTAGTTGATGAGCTTATTCATGTGCCTTGTGAGATAAGAGGCTCGCACGGCTACGTTTAGTTCGTTCATGATGATCAACAAGGAAGGAGTTTCTAAGCTAAAATTGGGATGGTAATGTCAGTAGCTGCTGAGAACGAGATATGAAAAGCGATAGTTGGAGGTGGATACCCGACCAGCTGTTAGTGTGTGTTGGACCTTGCAGGGTTGCCAGAAACTCCATAACGCTAAGGGTTAACCTTGTCCGGCACATGAATTGTTTACTTCTTCCATAACGTATCTCACATATTAATCTCAATTAGACCGGAGCCAGATTTTCTTCCTTCGGCGTTCACTAAACTTTAGCAAAACATCGTGGCTACATCAAACAGCGATGTATATTATAAGGTACTACCTGAGAGTCGAAATTGCGAACGTGTGGTAGTTCTGAGCAAAACAAATCGATGAATAAGAATCTGTATACGTCATCGAGTATGATCTTGTGTCGCGTTGGGTTAGGGTTGCCGGCAAGACTATCTATAACAGACATGACGTATATGCACGGTGCCTAAATCAACGTCTTCATACTCCTTCAACCATCCGCCCTCCTCAGCCATCGAAAGAACTAGTATTATGAAGTGCGCCCAATTGGGGAAATTGGTGGCCGACTACTAACCGTAACAGTGATAAGAGAACGTCTGACTTTCGGAGCACTGGCCTCCAGTGATCGAGGAGCAGATCAAAACGTAATTTAACCTCTAGTTTATACTTCTCTCCATAACTAATACTTATAGTCTCACGGCTCCCCTTCCAGCTAGCGGCGCCAGATTGGTCTCCCCATCCCCGAACAATGCCGAATATGAGCAGATCATACCCGCGCCTAAATCGACCGCCGAACGGACCCCAGTCAATAAGTCCTCCATTATGTCACCCACCCACCAATGAAGGAACGGGAGATGAAGATCGACGACAAGGAAGAGAAATTGTTTGAGCGTTAAGAGCGTTTGCCGGAACGAGAGGCTGAGGTTACAAGGCTTTTGAAGCAGCTAAAGAGTGATCAGGCGTTGCCTCCAAGCCCGGCTAAGAATAAGAAGAAGTTAGATGGTACTACCGCTCACAAGGGTAGTTCTGCACCAACAAAGATAAGCTGTACTTTGAGACACAGAGACTTTTTACGCCAATAGACTCGGAAAGAAGTGCTAAGTAATCACTCGCGTTGATCGTCAAGATGCTGTTTTCTTTGAAGGTGATGGATATTGCATGAAGGACTACATAGTGGGATATATATTTGTTATCTTTGTATTACTCAGTGAAAAGATAATCACGAAAAAGTTTCATACATGAAGATCGTTTGTCCACCACAACTGAAGCGGTCTTTAAACTCTTAATTCACTTAACCTCCAATTCAGCACCAAAATCAACCATGATGCGCTAAACACAGGTGGTATAGATCGTTCGTTTTGTTCTAATGTTCTAATTTTTCAAGAGCAGGAACTGGTATTGGCTACTTAGGACTTATTACCAGGATCATATATACACAAAGAACACTGGAATAGTAATGGTTGTATTACTCGGGCATAGGAAATGGTATTTTTGCAATGATCAATGCCGCATACCGCATTTATGACAGGAATGCTCTGGACTTCTAAGGTAAATGTATCATGAAAGTTCAAGTTATATGTAAGCTTGAGCTGAGATGCATTGCTTGTTCATCCCGATTTTTTCTTCCCCCTAATATTGCCATCTTTACTTGATATTGATATGCGCAAAAAGCAACAATATAATCTCCTCTACATCCCCTCCCATCTAACCTCTCCCGCCCAATTCCACCAGCCATGAATGGTATTCCAGCCGCGAGCTGTAGACCCTTCTTTAGCCTCCACTTTGTCCCCCGAAACTTCCCGCTTCGGTTCCTTCACTTTATCTTTCAACTGTTCTGCCCGGCGTAGCTCGAACTTTTTAACTTCCGACCCCAAAGCCCTGTAATATCTTACTGTTTCACAGGACACCTTCACGTCATCTTTATCCTCCGTAGCTTTGTGATTATTCTCCTTCCCTCCCTTTTCCTTTCCTTCTTTCTCTCTCTCTAACACCCGCAACAACACATTCTTGATAATATCCTCCATTCTGTCGCCGCCTTCTTCTCCACGGAAAGGCTGAACGCAATGATCAAGGACGTCATCAGGTTCCGCGTCTGGGTTTTTATTTCGAACCATTTCCAAAGCATCTTTGATAATGGTTTCGAGCACACGTTCCCGGACCTCTGGAAGGTGGAGCTTATCTAAGACTATTATTGGTCAGAACTGGTGTTGGACGTGAAAGAAACTTTACTCTCTGCGGGAAATACTGCCAGTTGCTCCTCGCGGGTATACTCGCGCTTCAACTTGATCCCATTCGGAAATCCGTTCGGGAAAGACATCGTGGGATGTTAAATAATATCGAGATGATTGAAAGCTTCTGCAGTTACTGTACGGCAAGATAATGGACAGTATGTTCTCTGCTCACAGCGGCTTGGATTGAGGGTGTCTAGACGAATTCGTGCAAGGCTTCCGAGTTTTGTAGTATATTCTGCGATATGTGCAGCTGAGAAAGGGTGGACAATGTATTAGAGCTTGATTGCGGAGAGTTTGTCGTGAGAGTGGAAGGTTGAGGTTGAGGTGCAGCTGGTTGCGGTGCAACTTTGTTTGCAAGGATGTGCCAGCCAATCACATTACGCTTTCTTTGAAACCTCTTATCACAAACATCAGCCACCCCCACTACCAACTAATATATCAAGCCCACGCATTCACAAATATGGAACATTTAAAGTTCACAAATATCCCCAAGCAAAGGCTATTAACTATCGACGAATAAGCAAATGATCACGCGGCGGAAAAACGTGTGCCATGCACTACGAGATAAAGGACAATAACGGTACATCAGTTTTGCGATATGTATGAGATTTCCATGCACGCGATGGTGGTTTACGAGAGCCATGAGGTTAAAGATGCTGATCGAAGGTATTCAGAACGTCGTCGCCTAGTTTGTTTTGTGATGCATCTTATTCGCAGACGTTCATCTCCAACCTGGCCGTCTTCATTGCCGCCTGTAGAAAACACTACCGGAGCAATAACACGCCGCAACTGCAGGAGCAGCAGCAACCATACAGCAAAAGGTGGACGCTATACTTACCAAATCAAAAGACATGGAGCAGCAGCAGCAGAATAACCAGGCGGACACCCAAACCTCAATAACTAGCACAACTGGAGGACTTATAAACGCCTTGAATCTCGTTAAGCTTCCTGATACACGGCTTGCAGATACGGAGTGGGAGATTGTCCAGCAAAAAATGCACTCCAATGTAACTGGTAAGGGCTAGTGTCTGCAGCCAAAGACGAACGACCCACACCAGTCGCACTGAAGACAAGAGCTACGTCAAACGAAGGCAGATATATACAAAACTCGGCCGGGAAAGACCAAAGATCCATCACCAAAGAAAAGCGCGCTCTCCCTCCTTCAGTATCGAAACCTATTCGCGACAAGGTCGAACAAAATCGGAGGCAGAGCCAAGAGGGGTCTCCTTCCCGGAGGAGCAAGTACGGGATATGAACACTGAGTTACAGCTGTAGTGATTGGGTGGATCGACTAATGAAAATCACTTTTTTTCATGTGCTCCACCTAAACCAGATCTCGATTCGAGCGCCTGTGAGTATTTCACATTTTAAGCCAATCTCACTCAAATAACTCTTCCGATCTGAAGATTTGTTCTTCACCCAAAAAACGGTGATAGACACTGCAAAAAATTTTGGTTTTGATGTGCCTCTACGACATCTTTCTGGCCCGTTATATATCCTTTCTTCGCAATTCTCTGTGAAATACTTTTCTCAAATGCTACAACTTCAAATATAAATTTGCCAACATGTTGCAGTGATGTGAAGGGGAGAACCGTGTGCATAGAGTTAGATATAGAGTGTAGAGAGAGAGAAGGAAAAAGACTTGGAATAAATTCAAGAGTCGGGTATATCTTCGGGAGAGCCGACCACCATTGCCACCCAACACTCGTCACTTGCCACCAAGTGCAACACAACAAGAACGATGCATACCGAGTGATGTCCTATGATCAACACAACGTCGAAACTGGGGAGCGATGTACGACAATGAAAGGAAATGCGCCAGATAGTCACTTATATTGAATCGAGCCCATTCCTACTATCTTTTTGGTCTTTGACGAAAACATGGGATTCTGGTATTGCATATATTTTGAATCCACCCTAGCCTACTTTCAATTGTACATCCAGCATTGAGTTCCCCTGAAACCCTCTTCGAATTTACCGGTTCATATAAAAGTTTGCACAAGGTATAGCCTTTAGTTCACCATTACACTTAACCGTATTTCATTTTCATGTCAAAGACTTCGTACGCAAAACGAAAAATACCTACAGTCTCCTCCCACTGAAAAAAACTAACCCATGAAACCCCCCTATCTCAAAAAAGCCTTTTATTCCATCAAAAAAATCTACTCGCCTCAAAGCTAGATATTTGCTGCCGCCCAGTCTTTGGGACATCTAATTTGGAGTTCTCTTTCTGATTGAGCTTTTCTTTTCTGTATCCTGTTTTGCCACGCTTGTACTCTCTCTTGTTCGCGTTTTTTAAACCCTCTAACTGCTCACTATGCCAAATTCTTGGTTAACTTTCATTAATGCTACCTCTAATTCTTGGCCTTTCTTCTTCAAATCGTGGTTTTCCTGTTCTTCTCGTCTAGTTGAGTTTCGATATGGGTTGTACTTCACCTAGCTCAATGAGCTTTTAGTTCGCAAAGTCGCGTTCGTTACTAAGCTGCTCAACCATGTGTTGGAGTGTTGCCACTCCTTTTGCCAAGTCTCAAATAGACTGTTATAATAATTAGTGACTTTCCTCCGATTTTTGGTTGAGATATGATTTCTGCTTGTATCGTCGTCGACAACTCTTAAAAGCCATCGATTAACTGATGCTTCATTATTAATGGCGTCGACAACGCGTATACAAACGTCCTGGTGCTGGTCGAACTTCCGTTCGACATATGTCTGCAACATCAAACCGTTTTCGGGGGTGAAAATGTCTGAATATGAGCTCTCACCAAAGACGTGCTCCATGATCTATGAACTCTTTGCCAAAAAAAGGCATAATATGGGCAGCCGTCATCAGGTCAGGGTCACAATATACCTTCAGGATGTAATCCTATCTTTCATTTGGTCCGGGAGACTCGCATCCATATGCTGTGATGCATTTCTTTCGGAAATTCGCCTGGTCAGAACTACTTCTCGGTCCTCTCGTCTCGTAAAATTCGACCATCAGATTGACGTGGCTCCTCGATGTTAGTGGTCCATCTCATGCATCAATGTACAGACTTTGGATAATGCCAAACTTCATTCAGTGTATAACCCCAGTGCGATCCTGAGTGGCACTCTCTGGTAACAAACAGCTAATCCGTCAGGAGCGGTTGCATGAATGCAGCATAGGATGCCGAAGTTTTACTCCTCCGGATCGGATTCAGCGCCTCGTTTTCCCATGATGTTGCTTGACAGAGTAGTGGTGTTAAAAAAAAAAAGGTAGCGAAATCAAGTATTGAAGTGCGTTGTCCGAATATGGATGGCCTTGCACTTGCTTTCGATACATGCATAACCTGCATAAATTCTGGAGAATACAAATAATCTCAGCTGCAAGGGTTGTGTTTCGCATCCTCTACAAACTAAGACCAAACCCAGCTTCATATAGACAGATGTATCGCTGCCCCTCGGACAACACAATAGGTGTGATAGACAAGGGTAGTTGCGGCATTGGAAGCTCGAGCGTTGACCGGAGAAACCGTAGATGGATAATGGATTTGGTGGCGAGCGAATGCTGGCCACTTAGGAACTTTGCTTGATCTTCTATGTGCGTCAGCCAGTGTGTTATTCCGTATGGATTGGATCTTATACCTTTATCAACTCCTTCGTGGATGAAATGATATTGTTGTTCTCCACCGGCGCACTTCACCCCATTGATGCAGGGTTAGGTCATAATGGGGAAGGGTAGTAATTGCAAAAGACGTGTAAGACCGGCTTGAGTAGTGGAGTAGAATTCGCAGTGTGTTTACGCTGTAACGATGGCAGTGGTGGTGATGTTGGTGGAGATAAGCCTTCGCTAATCTGAGACCTTGTCTAAAACACCGCTAAGGGATCGCTGATCATGCGCTCAGCGGTACCCCTAGCCCTGAGAATAGTACAGGAGAAAGAGAAAGAACGGAAGAAAGACAGAAAATGTGTTCGTGATCAAGATTGAGGTTTTTGGAATAGGCCGCGCAATCGTAAACCCAATTGTAAGGGCAATATACAGATTACAAGATGAAGTTTGCAAGAGGAAGACAGCCGAATTCTGGAATTACTTCTCACAATGAAGATGAACGTATATGCCAGCTCCTATAGAAACTTGGAGCGCCTACAATACTATCAGTGTGTCCACGATATTGCTTCTAAATCCCAGCTTTCCATCACCGTGCTCCTAGAATAGGTTTCCGGCTGCGGATATCAGGGCGCAATGGAAGATATTGAACGGCTGATGTCTTCAGTCCTTAGTCGTATAGAACTAGCAAACGGTAGCACATCGGTTCGAAGAATAGTGGGCGACACCCTTAACGGCAAGACATTTGACTAGTAACTGACGCGAGAAAGTTATCATAGCAAAGAGAGTAACCAAAGTCAGCACAGTAACGTTTGTTACTGCATGAACACGCCGAGATTCTAATAAGAGAACAAACCAAGATAATCCCCGCAAAATTGTCAGAACCCAAACCTAAGCCAACTACAATGCAATGCAGAATATCGAAACACGACCACATGATGCTAGTACGGCACACACACACCGCGAGCGCAACCTATTCACTCTCTTTGACGTCTTTCATCTCGACATGACCAGAAGACTCGCCATCAGGATCTTCAGACAGCGCTTCAAAGATATCAATATTCTGGGATATGGAAGTCTTCTTCTGCTTGACGGATTCTTGAACGTTGCTTTGATCACTGCGAGCACCATGACCGGCAGTCAACTGCATAGACTGGGAATGGGACGCCTCTCCTATTCAACGTTATGAGTTACTACTTACTAATCATCCTGGGTACATTTGAAGCTTACCACTTCGGAAAGTCATCATGGGCTCCTGAAGACTCATCTTAAGCTCGGCTGAAGTCGCAAGTTTTTGGAAATCCACAGGTGCGAGAGATCCCGGATAAGGAGTGAGGCGACGAGCCTTGCGGACCTTTGCGTCGGCACGGGTTGGATCAGGACTGGGTGGAGACTCGGCAGGAGGCTCGAATCTGATTCTCGAATTCGAAATATCAAGAGCTTTGGGAATAGAAACGGCCTTGATATTCTCCTTGAGGGAGTCTATACAGCATCAGTACGAAATTTCGCAAGAGGAGATCGTTGGTGACATACTACCAGATTCAGGCTCTTCGCCGTCCTTGCGAGCAGCCTTGAGTTTACCTTTGAGATCTCCAACACTCTTGATGGCTTTGACTGCTCCTGACCAGTTCGCGAAGGAAGGCATGTTGATGAGAGTGTTTGTTTATTGGTTGGGTGTTTCGGTTAGATGAATGTAGTGGGTACGATGAAGAGAGAGAGTTGTGATAGGGACCCGAGTGGCAAAAGGAAAGCAAGCAAGTGGAAAAGAATGAAAGCATGCTTGCCATGAACACCGGTTTGTGCCTCGGCGTTACTGCCGAGAGTCATGGAGCAAAGAAAGGTGTACTATAATGTGCTCAAGTACACGGCGACATTGCGTACGACTGAGTCAGCAGCGAATATCACAGCGGCCATCGACAGCCATCGGGGGCTGGGCCATCTCCATTTGCAAACGAGGATAGCAATTGCTTATTTATTAAGCTCTACGATGTGTGACAATATGCACTCCGGATCAACAGCAAAAACTCTTCATACAAAATACTCGTGGACTGTCCTTAGTACCATGATATGAATGGTCATGACAAATACAACCCTCCTATGATTTAACGACTAGATTCTCTGGGCTATAACGATGTCTTCGCTACAGAAGCTGGGACGAGATATTGGAATACGCATGAGCGGATGAGACATGGGGAGTCCCCCGACGCCAGCTCAATTTTATCCATATATGTAGGTCAGAAGAAATACAGACTTAGGGAAGACTCGAAACAGCCTATGCAAAGATATTAATCGCCAAATTTACATACGGTAGACAGTTTCGTGATCAACATGTGTTTCAATGGACATTGAGAAAGGATAATTTTTAGAGCTCGAGTGATATGTTTAATGTTAACCCTAACCGCTTGCGGTAACCCACCTACATTGTCTTCACTTGAACTCAACCACCACCATACTATTGCAACTTTTCTACATTTTATCCACTTCAGCAAACTTGAAATTTCTCTTGGTGCAGTCCCTTCAGAGCAGTACTACCTTCTATAATCCGCGTCTCTGTCGCCAAGTACGATGTCACTGATGAAAATCACACATTTTCAATTACCAACCCTCCATGCTTTAGTTGCGGCAATGTGCCACACTTCAAGCTCACTCTTATCGATTATCAATGCTCTTCAGTCTCTATCTGGCTTTCTAAATGGAGCCAGCCCCACACGATCCGACCTCGACTTTGTGAATCTCCGAATACGCCAATTGCATCCCTTCATGAACACCTGTATCGACACGCGTAGCATGCTGCTATCTGTGCTTCAGGGCATTGACCCTGAGCTTAGAAAGCAGTATGTATTGTCTTCGACGTTCTCTGCACTTATGGAGAAGTTGCAGACCAATATGCTACTTTTACACAACAATATGGATAAAAAATACGGCTTGATAAGGTTTGTGGTTCTGAGTAAAGAATTGGAAAAGCGTGTAGATGACTGGGAAAATGGTTTGAATGAATTGGAAACGAGCATGAAGGAGCAGATAAACGAAAGCGATTGTCTGGACAAGTAACGCCCTAAGAAAGGTATTGGGCCAGAGTATGGTCATGAAGAGCACAGATGCTGGGACACGATCCAGCGTGCTATACGGACATCTGCACGTAGTATTTCTTGGTTCATTTTATTTGTCTATTCGGTTATTGTGTAAGAGTCAGAGGATTTCCCATTTGGATGAGTGGGAAATGCAGATTACGAAAAGATTTCATTCCATAGGCAAAATTCAATCCTCCGCAGGTTCAAGGGTTTCGATTCCGCCAAAAGACACAAACTCTTTTTGAAGATTCAAGACTCTTAATTCTGAAGCAAACAAATAATCGACATTCCAACCATCTGAAAAGCACGCGTATGCCCCTAACCTTAATTCAACCATCAATTCGATCCTGAAAAATCCTGCCCGAGGTTTGCATTCTACTAAAGTAGCACCCCATCTTCGTCCTTTTCTTCAATCCCCTTACGCACAATCTCCGCAGGCTTCTTCGCAGCATGAATCATATCATCGGTAGCGTCCGCCAGATCCTTCGTAATGCACCACAAATCCCTCGCATGATTCCATAACCAGGACCGGCCACCCAGAATGTTGATAACCGCTTTATACTCCTCGACAACTAGGAGCGCCAGCTCGATTACTGCAGAAGTCAAAGCGGATATCGTCTTTTCACAAGGGTTGATGCTATCCATATCATTGATGCCGGAGATTGAAAATGTGAGCGGAATGGAATGCGGGAGCGCCTGGAGAGCGGCGGTAAGGTTACGCATTGCAGCTGCTATAGAAAGCATATTTTGAACAAATGCGAGGTCTGCTCGAGCGGAGCCGCTGTCTGTTGCCGGGGATGCGAGGTCGACCTGAACTTCTTGGCCGACGGTGGTGTTGAGTACGGACCTGAAGGAGGGCATTGTGTTTATGACAATTGATTCCTGTGTAGCAATGTTCCAGAGAGAAAGGGTGGTCGAAAAGACGTTGAAAGACCAAGTGTTCAGTTATGCGTGATTGGTTGTGTTTTGGTGGGGACCATTGTTGGGGTTTGACCTCCCTAAGTGGTTGTGACGGCATATGCATATATCCCCCGAACTCTATGGTGAAAATGCAGCTACTTAAATATATGGGCCATAGTAAACCCATAGCAAACTCCATATCAAATTTATTTCGTTCATGTGGAAACATGTAGCAACTATTCCGCAACCTTTACCACTCATGTCACCGGATATGCAACTACCTCCGGTATGTCTTCCACCTGTATACCTGCCACTGCGTATCAACCACTATGTATCCGCCACTGTATATCTAGTGCTGTCATGGTGTATCCGCCGCTGTGTATCCACCACTGTGTATCCACCACTGTGTATCCACCACTGTGTATCTGCTGCTAAGTATATGCTGTGAGTTTGCTGGTAAATATCTATCCCTGTATATCCGTCTCTGTGTATCCGCCACTGTATTTCTGGCACAGTTTATCCGCCGCTGTATTGAACCAACTCTCAGTTGAATCGATTGATTGTCTAAGTCTAAGATGACATGTTAGCTATATACTCGCCGCCAACCCTAACCCAAGGGCATATGATGACGCATGTTCCAGCACGCTGGATATCTGGATCTGCGACAGTCCATTCGCCGTTATCTAGATCTGCCACCATGCATCTACTGCTCTATATTTAGATTAGCCATAGTATATTCACTGCTGTCTATTTGCCATCATGTAACTACCGTTGTGTATCCACCACGTGAATATGCCGTATAGTATTCATTGCTATATGTCTGCTAGTGTGAATCTGCTACCGTCTATCTGCTATTGTATATTTGCTAGGGGATATGTTATAGTGTATCCTCGGCTGTCAAGTATATCTATATATTTGCAAGCGAATCTGTCAAGTGTATCCGCTGCTGTATATCCACCTCTGAATCATATTCGCTACTGGGTTTGTGTGAATGAGTAAAATTCTTAGGGGCAGGTACGTACAATCATCAACCAATGAGCATGCATTTTGCAGGGATATATCGCGAGTCAATCAATGAGGATGCTTCGAAGTGATAATACATATGCATGACGACATCAGTAAACTCTATTTGCTGTTGACTACAGAGATTCCGAATCTATCATTGTGTATCAGCCACTGTATATCTATCCATTACTACATACCTGCCGCTATATATCGGCTGCTGTGTATCCACCGCTGTATATACGCCACTGTATATCTACCAGTGAATATGCCATAGTGTATCCGCTGCTGTATATCCACTACTCTATTCCCGCAAGTATGTATTAGACTCAACCAAGGAATTTGAACCGGGACGGGGCGGGTTTTCAACCCTCTAAAATTGCTTGCAGGCTTTTATGTCAAAAACGCGAAACTAGCCGCGGAGAAAGATCGGCTGGTTCGAATCAGGATCGGACAACGTGGTCTAACCGAAGGCAATTATTAGACCGTTGTATGTTAATAATCATTCTTACCAGATAAATATTCCTGGAGTTGGCATGGGTGGATGGTGGGTGTAGTGTGGATGATAGAATCTCCTTCCCATGTCAACACAACCATCCACCTATGCCAACCCCATGAATATTTATCCGATGGAGATGATTATTTGCATATAATGATCTAATAGTTGCCCTCTATCAGATTGTATTGTCTGATCTTGATTCTAGCCTCACGATCTTGCACCGTAGCCGGTTTTGTGGTTTCTGGACGTCGACAGGGCAGTGATTAGAGCGAAATCCATGAAAAACCGTCCACTATCGCATGGGTTAGGCCTAAAAGCGCAAAAACTTGTGGTTCAGCCTACTGTATGTCTCCTAGTGAACCCGCCACAGTGAATCCACCGCTTTATATCTACCGCTGTATACAGTAGCAGGACAAAGGTTTTCGTTAATTGGCAACTTTGCACCTACAAGACCCTAAATCACCACTTCTGCATCAGCAAAATAGTGTAAAACTGAAGTCTAAAAATTTCATCCCTCGGCAAAGTCATTCAAATTCAGAGTCCTCAAAAATATTTCTCATTGTGTGGTGTTGAAATATGTAAAGTAAGTACATTGTGTATCTCAGCTCAGTTTGTATGTAGGCTTGGCATGGCAACGGCATGCACTCACATTTGCCGCAGTATATCATGGTTCAGCTTGACTGAGGGCTAGTGGACGCGATGGGGGGGCGGGAGCCGACGGAAACGACCAAAAGAAAGCCCGAAAACCGACAGACGGCTAGCGAAGGCGAGGAGAGGAAGGTCGGGACGGGCAAAGGGCTAGTGGAGGCGATGGCGGCCAACTTTGAGTTTAAGTTAAAAGTTAGAGTTTGAGTTAAAAGTTAGAGTCTGAGTTTGAGTTCGGACTAGGGAGCTCGCACCCGAGCAGAGGAAGTCGAGAGCGAAGGAAAGGAGTATATAGGGAGGGAGCAGAGCGGCAGTGGGCAGGCAAGCAGCGGCTTCAACATCAACCCGCCCACCCGCATCATTGTCTTGATTCTATTTGTACCGACTCTACACCCAGTAAAAGGCTTTCGGCCCGGAACGGGTGAGTCCAGGAGGAGTGGCGGCCGCACCGGCGGCCTCCACGCCCCCGAAAACGGCAACCTTGTTTTCACTTCGTTTTCGGTTTCGTTTTGCCTTGCTTTCGTGCGCGTTCTTGTTTGTTCAAGCGATTCTGTATATGGCGATCAATGCAGACGTCTGTTGGAGGGATGAGCGAGCCCACTAGCGTTGCAACGTTGGGTTTCCGTCACCATATGTCCGCCACTGTTTAAGCATACCATCGTTTAAGCATATACTCACCGTTCAAACATATACCTACCGTGGTGTTTCTGAATCGGCCACCGGGTATCGGCCACCGTGTATCTGCCACTGTGTATGTTGGTCGTCGCTGCAGAGATTGAAGGTAGGTACCATTCAACCAATAAGAATCCCTTTCGCAGGAGTGTATCGCGAGTCAACCAATGAAAATGTTTCAAAGTGACAATGCATATGCACGAATATGTCCTTACTTGGTACTGGGGAAAGCATAGCAATGCATATTGCACTTCTGAAGTACCTCTCCGCTGCCAGAGTCACCAAAAGATACATGGACGGTGACGCCTGCAATGCTATACTCTCCCGCTGTACCGAGTATACCTATAATCTCAACCTTTAACGCTTGTAGTCCCATCTAAACGTCGCTTTTCACACAGCAACAACACACATCACCACCTTTCAAACTACCACTACAATATCGAATACAACACCTCACTCGCGACCATCTACAATTATGTCCACTCAGCTATCCACAATCCCCGCCCCCGAAAAATCTTCGCAGTCCCCGCCATCGGTGGATGCGGCATATCTATCTATCTCCAGCCACGATGAGAAAGATTCCATGACAGCATCACCACGCGAAGATGATAGTCCCAGGGATCTACCCTCGCCACCATTTGAAAATGATTTTTCTGCATCCTCGGACAGCTTCAGCCCAATGTCCGACGCTAGTTCGTCGTTGTCGCCTGTTCCGCAGTCCCCTACGGCATCACCGGAAGACAGTGGCGCAATTCTCAACGACTCAAATATGCCACTTGAGGTTCTCCGAGAATCGAACCCCACCTCGACGTCGCCGAGTAATAGTCCCAGCCCTCACTCTCAAAACGCACCCCCACAGACGCCTCTTGTACATCCCGCAAGCCACGAACTTGTGCCTTTGACCCAGGACCAACTTTCCGAAACCGCATGGCTTGTGGATTTCGTCAACCGTCACTACGGTCCTGAGGAAGTAAAGGACTGGGAAATGATTACCACAGCCTTCAACAAGCATTTCAGAACGTCTAAATCTCGACGAGGGGTCATCGCTACTTATTCCAACATCAAGCGCTTCGGAAAACCGAAAGGCGAATGGAAGAGCAAGCGGCCAACGCGAACCGTCACGGATGAGAATACCAATGTGGGTAGGAGGAGCAAGAGGCTCCGCCACGACAACGAACACACGCCCGCCGACAAAGCTACGCTACCAAGCGAGCACAATATCGGAGCAAACCTTCAGCTCGGGGAAGGGAACAAAGAGGCGCCTGCGCAGGAATCTACAAATGCAAAAGAGGCGAGAATTGCTGCGAAATCACGTGCGAAGGCAATCGTAACCCCAATTGCACCGAACCCTCTAAATAAGGACGCTAGGACCAAAGCGCAAGAGGCGGCATCGATCAAAACCCACTGGGTGCCCACGGGGGAACCAGGAAACAACGATACCGAGGAAAGTACCTACGGATGGGATTCTAAGGCGGCACAAGCGGCATGGATTTTCGATTATGTCAAAGCCAACTTCGGTGACAACAAGATTAATTGGGACGCTGTAACCACAGCATTCAATCATCACTTCAATAGAAGGAAGGCTCAGAGCGGCGTCAGAGTCACATATTATAACGTTGTTCGCGCCAAAACTCATCCAAATGGGAATGGAAAACGGACAGCTACACGAAAACCTCAATCCATGAATGAGTTGACGACTACAACAAACGATCAAAACCTTATCGCGAGCGCGGCTTCTGCAAAGCAAAAGGGAGGAGGACAAGTCCGGTTTTTAGAGGCAAATAAAGTTGAAGATGTCCTAATGATAAATACTTCGTTCCCAAGAGTTGTTGAAAATACAGGCGGTTTTACGGCTATCAATCAGCTCGACCGGCAGTCAGGACCCACGCTTGCACCATCTGGGGTATCTCAGACCGATGTTCGACCAATTATATATGCCGGGCCCCATGTTCCGCCCTCGGACCAACCAATCAAACCGGAAGTAGCATGGATCCTCGACTATGTCGACTCACGCTATGGCCCCGACGAACCCAAGGATTGGAAGACCGTCACTGAAGAGTTCAACAGACACTTCTATCCAAAAAAGAACCAAAGTGGTGTCAGGGTTACGTACACCAACATCATGCGTGGTGGAATGCCGAACAAGAAGAGGAGGGGAGGAGGGATCGGACCAGTCGGACGAAGTCCTTTGAAGCGTGCTAAAACATCTGCCATCAATCAATCTAACCTAGAGGACAATAATATGGCGTCTCTTCTTGGGAATGAGGCGGAGAATTCTGTTGTCAACCGGGATATCCAAGAAGATGCCCTTAATACGCCTACACTTGAGAAAGAGGGTGAGAGTTCTGTAATCAATAACGATATCCAAAATGTTGCCTCTATGGCACTTCCTGTTGTAAAGGAGGCTGAGAGTTCCGTCGTCAATAAAGATATCCAAGAGGATATCATTATGGCGTCTTCACTTGGAAATGAGACTGGGAGTTTGACTGTTACTCAAGGTATCTCAGAGACCAATGTGCAATCTTCAGTTGAGAAAGAGGTTGAGGGAAAGGAGATCTAGACGGAGAGCTGAACCGCATGTGCGCCGGGAAATGTTTGCGGATTTTGATCATGGATGACTTCGGGAACTCAAGTTAGGAGGCGGATTTGGATAGGGTCTACTATGTTTCCAATCATGTACTGCCAAATATGCGGCAGAGAAGCGTTGCAAACACAATGGGAATTACCTTGCATTTCATGATGACACAGATAACAGCCAATATGAAGATGATTTGATTGTAATATGTACTGAAACTGAAACATACGAAATTGCTTTAACTCACATAAGTAGTACATATCTTTTCTTCACGACCTGTAAGACGCTCTGTTCCCACAGATGTCAAAACATATCATTGCTGCATACATCCATTTCCTAAGGGAGACCTATCGACTCAATAATAACCCTCAGTAATCTTGAAGCCGCCTGTAGTCACAGCATGCAATGTTGGGGGTATATCCGCCCATTATGTGTGATAAAATCAATGCAAGCCCTTCATAGCCCCAGAATCTATGGTAGGTATGAAAAAATGCCCGGATAGTGTAGTGATACTAGCTCCACGAGATTGCCGTGCCGAAAAGTGGGCTAAGCACGGGGCCGCGGGTTCGGACCTTGGGGTGGGCATTTCTGCAATGATGCAACGCCAGGCGCTATCATGTCAGTTTTTGTCACCCTCGGTGACGACGTCTTTTTGGTTGTGCTTGATTTTGCTTGTCTCCCATTCTGGTCGCAGTCCAAATGAGGCCGTTCGATGCTATCGATTGAGCTCTGAATGGTCATCTGTGTATGCGTTGTATAATGGCATACTTGGGTGTATTTCGACGTGGCTTAATGGCCAGTGTTGTTACATGTATGGACACGAATAACAAACTCGACTCTCGGCATAGTCTGTCCGACGGCTTTGTGATTTTGCTCGCTACGCGCTAGCGAAAAAGAAGCCGGCTGACAGACTACTCTCTACAACGCATAGTTCATTCTCTTCTGATTAACAACATTCGAGCGTCGCTACCTAAACTTCAGTATGTCAGCATCCCCAAGAACCAACAGCACAAGAAACATTCTAGCAGCTGTTCTAATGCCGCAGATCCATCCGGATACAATTGAGCGACACAACCTACAACAGCAAACCCACTCTCTCAGATTCACGCGATTCTAGCGCCCCAAAGCTCCATATAGGAAACCAACATCTCGATAAAGTAACCTTACTGGATGTTCCACGATGCGATATCAATCAACCGATACGATCCCTTCACTATATGGTCAATTCCGCATACCTCACAAACAGCAGTAGCTTCGGTAAATTGTGACCCGTCCCGGCTTAACAGTCTCAACCAGTGTTTGCAGCCGGTTAAACGGTTCCCAGTATGACCTTGACCAGGCCAGACTGTGTGATTTCAGTTGGGTGCCGGGCTCATTTATCGCTAGGCGGCTTTTATCTACCATATCTATAGGCATTGCAGATGCCGGGCGGTCAGGCTTTAGGCCGGGTCGGCTTACAGTGCCGCCAGATAAACCTAAATCTGGGTAGAAGTTGCTACTGCAACGGATGTATGGATACTACTAGCTTCTTCTACACGAATTTTTTTCAAAGCAGCGAGAGCTTCCTTCTTCTACCCATGACACTCACCTGTGGAGAATAGTAAAGCCTGCAGGCATTCACAGATATCCTTGAGATATCCATAAATAACCACAGCATTTGGCGGTATTTGCAGATACTCTCATGTCGCCAGATATCTTTGATAGCCGCCAGGTATCTTCAGATAACTATAAGCCTTCAGATATCTCCCGGTTTCACCAGACCTACCGGCTTCTAAAATGGATACCTGGCAGCCCTGGGCTTTTCTCGGAGTTATGCCGGGCTGATCGGTGTGGCTGTATGCATAATGGCGGGGGGTTGACCGAGCCGCCTGCGAACACTGGTCTCAACCACAAGGCTCAAGCAAGAGATACGGCTTTATGTCTGTTTTATTCAATTCAATACCCTTGTTACACGTGCAATCTCTTTTACACTCCGAGCTTTCGAGATCTAGACCGTACGTCTCACGTTGTTTACAATGGTGATGACAATACAGGCTGAAGTTTGCATAATGTGTAGGTATGGTCTGCAGTTATGGAATCAAACTGCGTTCGAGCAACGTCTCAACCAACCAACCCCCGGCTACAGCCTCCAAACCATCCGTCCATGTTTTTTACACGGTTGTCTCCTCACTTTCACTCCACGCGGCGTCTTCATGGGCATCGTTACGGGATTCTGTGCGGCCGAACTTAGTATTGGGCATATGCAGTATCACCGTAATCAAAATTTCCAACGGCCCTTCTTTCCTAAAGGTTTCTGGGTCTGATTGTTCTATGGATCTGTAGAGAACCGGCGGTCGACCGTACCGGTTAGGAACATTTTTCGCAGATCACGGTGTCCCAGCCTATATAGGAGAGAATTAACGATAATGATGAGGACGTTGTATTACCCTCTCGAAAATGGGAAGAGAAAGCGAAGAAAAGTGGTATGTTTGGCGCAGGCATTGATTACATGTTCTTGGCTAATTGGCGTAACAAAGAATCAGCCACTGGTAATCGATACACAGGATCTTTGAGACTAGGCTGTTGAGAGCAAATCAGAGAGAAAGAACGAAAGTGCTGAATTGTCTGCCAATACAAAGAAGTGAGAGAAAGCTCTAAATATATGAGAATGGGTATCATGCCCGGAGTTGTGTCATACCCGGAGCCAAGCATCCGGAGCCGGATGTCATGCTCAAGTCCAGGTGGATGGCCGGTGCTCTCGGCTTGATGCCTGAGAAGGCTCCGGCCACACCTCCGAATGACGTCGAGTGCCTTCGGGCTAAACCCCGAGTAGTGACATCAGTCAACTACCGTCAATATAGGCCAAAGACCTCTCAGAGCCAGAAAATGGAGCCGACAGCTATCCTTCCCCGAAGGACGATCGTCCACTTCTTGCCCAGCCGCCCAAAAAGTCGAAGCTCATCACTTCGAAGTATCACAAAGCAGCCTGTTCATACTACTATCAACACTCAGGGATTTCTCGACCAAGCAACGGTTTTTCTTGAGCCAGAACACGGGCCTGAGAGCTAGCCTTCGCCTGAGGAAGAAGAGCGACCATTTCTTACGCAACCGGCAAAGAAGTCCAAATTAGTCACTTTGAAAATGTCCCCGGCCTTGTTGCAAATTCAAAAAACCAACAGCAAGAGTGCACTAGCCAAGAAGACAGCAAGTACTATTACTGCTGCAGTGAGGTTGTTCAAGTCTAGAGAATCCGCAGCCCGAAACTATGATAAGAGTAATCTGAATATGAATACCGGTACCCGGTACTCATTTATAGTGTAAGGCTATCTGGTTTTGTTGAAGTGACAGACCCGACAGTTACCCATCCTCTCCTTCCGAAATGGGTGTCTTGGCGGCTCGCACAGCCACTTGACCAACCTCCCTTAGAAAAAATACGGTCCCTTCTTTGCCTTGCTCTCTTAAACTCCGCCCGGCGGAGAAACGCCCCATACCACGACCTCATGAGTGCCGACCCAATTTCACGGAAATCACTCCACCGACTCAGGGTATCCAACAAGCAGCGGACGGTTTTGTTGACACTTACGAAGCCCTCTTCGTCCGTCCTTCCGCTTCTGTGGAATGCCACCTTCCCTTATCGAAGAGATTTGGGATAGAGTTTATCACAAAAGATGGAGGATTTGGGTGTTGATTGATTTGTTTCACGTTTTGTTCGATCAGATGTTTGTTCGGCTGTTTGTTTGTTAGATGGTTTGTTTTGTATGGGTAAAGGACCCTATGGCTTGACGAGAAGCTTGTTTGAGAACATTTGCTCGGGACGAAGATGCTTGAAAACGGGGGGGGATGTGTTCTGACCCATTCGTGGAATCGGCCCATCCATCAACAGGGCAGTTCCATGAATGGGACAAGTGAAAAAAAAAATATCAAATTAAATTTGCACCACTAAGAGGACTATCGAGAGTCAGTAATTTAACTGGTGGTAAAGTTATCTGAGTAAAATAATTACAGATGAACTCAGTGAAGCCAGCGAAACCACAAGCAATGAAACCAACACAGCTAGCTTCACTTTTATAAAGCTCTTTTACAAGTCAGTTGGCTTCGCTTCACTTCTATAAACCTCTTTTACAAGTCAGTTGGCTTCGCTCTGCTTCTATATATCTCTTTTACAAGTCATCTATAAAAGCCATGCGAAGCCAACTGACTTGTAAGTGAAGCAAAGACTTGTAAAAGAGATATCTAATAGTACTTATTTTTTTTATAGGCAAAGCTATTTAATTTGAATACTTTCACTTGTCCCATTCATGAAACCGCCCAGTCTGTGGATGGTACGGCCCCATCCATGGATGGGCGGCTACCACGAATGGGCCACAGCAGATGTCATGAGAGAGAGGGTTAGGGGTCGGATCATTCCAATGAGGCTCATGTTATTTTGATCGTGACTTTTGCTTTTGTAGAGAGATATACACTTCTCTCACTCAGATTTGACTTCACTTTATGGGCATGGCGACCGAGACATTCAGCTGCAGGGCCAAACAGTGAACGTTGTGGTTGGCGCATCGCCAGGAAAACCCATTCGCCCTTCCTTCCACCGTTGCCACAAATCGAAGTATATCAAGTTTGTTATCCCTACACCGTTAGATATGGTTGAGATTAGCACCGTATCACCTAAGATGAGAGAATGGAAGTAGATGGAGAGGAATACGGGGAAATGAGAAAGGTGGGGCAAGCGATAGAAGGAATTTTAGAGGCTGACGAAGAGAGGATTGATTTGAGTGTGAATAGTTTTTGCTGAGAGGACTGATCAGATTTAATTGTGTATGAAGACGACTTTATGGCTGTCGCGAAACATGTAACTATACTTAGGTAGCATTGCGCATTCACATTGGATGATAATTTGGGTGGGGGCCTAGGTTGTTTTTGTTTTTGTTTTTTGTTTTTTGTTTTATGGTGGGTTGAAGCTACACAGCGCTTAATACACTATGCCGTCGTATCTCTGTCTGCGATTAAATACGTACAATTTGTACGTTCTGGCGGCCTGGATCTTGAAGTCTCTAGTTCAGATTATAGGGCGAACGTGACGGATTGAATACTCTGGTGAAAAACGAAAGTCCTGCCCGACTACTGCAGCAAGAATAGATCGGTAAACATGCTTGCAAAAAGTCTAGTTTTTTTACATATAGTTGGGCTTGCTTCAATATGAAATAAGAAAGCGACATTTCAGCTTGATACTCCATCGCACCCAGTGTTCCTAACAGGCCAGACCGCCCGGTGGACGGCCTGCAGGTTTACATTCCGGTCAAATAAAGTCCATGAATATGCTGGACGCCCTTGGCACAGTCCGGTAAAGATCAACTGCCACAAAGACTGGGCCATCTTGTGCTGGCCTGCAGATACCTGCAACGCTAGGTGATAAGGTATATCGGTGGTGGAATGGCTCAAGTCATGGGAGAATGCTAGGTTGGTACGCATCAAGTGTTGAACCGACTCTCGGTTGAATCGATTGATTGTCTAAGTCTAAGATGACACATAGCTATATACACTAGAGATCGCCAACCCTAACCCAAGGCACGTGATGACGTACTCTAAGAACCGTTCCAACATCAAGAGGTCGAGGTATTGCTTCATGCCTTGGAGAAGCGCGAGATCAGTGGCGGCGGTTGAGGTTGTTAGGGAATGGTGGATCACAGAGTACTGTATTTACTTGAATCAAATTTGTTGTCTGAATTAAGAATACTGCAGATATCTACAGGCCGGCCAGGTCAAGTTCTCATAGTCTTTGGACGGCCTGGGTCTCTAATTCCTCAATCGGCCTTGGTACAGGTCGGTACAGATCATGGCCAAATCTGACCGGACTGGCCTATTAGGAACACTGATCGCACCCATCCTGATTGAAACTCAAAGCTATATATTACCATCCAGTCTTTGGTATCGGTGTATTACAATTTAGGACCTCGTATATCCCCGCGGATCGTAAGTTACAGCGTAGTACTAGTGAATAGCGCAGATGCAACACTCAGGCAGCTCAAAGCTCAAGGGAATCCACCTAGACAGGAGTTAAAGGCTGGAAGATGTGCATGTAAACGTATTTCGGAACGGGGGGTGGTTGTATCCACATCAAGGGAAAGCTCCCAATCGGCTTGTGAGATCAATCTTACCAAAATATAACAGACTCGGGCATACTCTATAGTCAGGTTGCCTATAAGTAAAGAACAAGAGAACAAGCCCTGATATGTTGCATCCAGAACCTGAAATTGACACTGCAATGCATCATTTATCACAACAGTTATAATTAAAAAATCTTTCAGATTAATATATTTGTTCCGACTGAACTGCGAAGAAAACGGCTTCGCGAATAAGTTGACTGCTTCACAAATAAGCCGGCTGCATTGTGAATAAGTCAACTGTAAGTCGAAGGCCTGGGCTTTTTAATTCAGTTAACTGAGTAGAGAAGTTGATGTTTAACTTTGCGGTGGAGCTAGGATACCAATGACCTGTAAACTTCGCAGCATGTCCAAAGGACCAAACCTCACTCAGCGAGGCTCGCCGTGCGTCCAAAGAACTAAATCCATTAAACTTCGCTTCATGTTCAAAGGACTAACTTCATCGCAAAGACCTAGCTATAACTTTGTCCAAAAGACCTATAACTCCGGCTGCATTTCCTCATACACCGTGTATTTCCAACTCTGTTCTAACTCTGCGATGTCTGTTCCCTGAAAGCTGCACCAAAATAGTAGCCCTGATTCTGATGACAATGTTTGCTGATAACAGTCTGGAGGCAGAAGCGGTGGGAAATGTTTATTTCTGTAGCCTATAGATTGTTCAATCGAATTTCATCCCAGCTCATGTTTGAGAATTGCCACAAGTATCCTTAGAAGCTGCCTAGAATCACGCAGGATTGCTGTTCGCTTCAAGCACCTCTTCCTACCAAGCTAAACTTGAAATCCTTTGTCATTTCAGAACTAATAATTGCAGCTTTGAGCTACAGCTGGCTAGATCACAAAGTTGACTTATTCGCGAAGCGGATTACTTCCGAGTTCAGTCAGAACATATTCAAAACAATTAAAGCCAAGCGCTGGTTTCATGCATTAACTCAACAAATCTAACCCCATCCGGGCATCATCTCTTCAATAAGTGCTATAGTCCACCAAAACGCTGTCATAATGGTCCTACCTATCCACCATCACCCCTAGACGTTAGCAAATCTCAGAACGTAGTGTTCCATACAAGCATGTTCCTCATCCAACATCCTACTCCCCTCTCCCTATATTACCCAATAACTGCCCTCGAACAAACGCACGAACCGTCATCCTGATCTCCCACAACGTCCCCCAAAACAGCCGCACCATCGTCTCAAGCTCCACACGATCCCACTGTACCAGCGACATGACATAATCGCACCTGTGCTTTGTATGAAGACCCCTTGGTCTACCCATGACCTCACGATACCGTTGCAAATTCCACATATGCAACTTCGTCCATGCGCTAATAGTAACCCTGAAATGTTTTGAAATTATTGTGCCTAGACAATAGTCATCTTGGACGAAATCCCGGACGAGTAGAAGGAGATACGATCCGGGGAGGTTATTGCAGATTTTGCGGAGGTGTCGCGAGGTTTGAAAGACAGAAAGAAGGTCCGCGAAGTTGGTAAGCTCGAAGACGATCTGGATCAGGACCTCGTTGGCAAGGCAGAGGAAGCGAGACTGCACTTGTCGTATTTGGAGTAGTTGCTGAACCTCAAGAGATTTGACAGTTAGCTGCGTTCACGAAGAGATAAATGCGGGAGTAAATAACAGCATGTTGTCGCCATTGCATACGCATGATCGTTCTGTCCAGATCCCGTTCATGTGTAGCCATGATTGAATTGGTGGTTGGTATGAGATGTAGTTAGCAAGGTGGCGTGAGTTTCCTTAGGAGATCTTCAAAGCACATGAATATATTCGACAAATGGGGTCACGGCGGGTTACTCCAACTGCACAATCACTATCACCCTTCCCCCACCGCCTTCACAACAGCGCAATCTTTGTACGTATAACACCCTCCACCTTTTCGAGAGCAATTTCTAGCCACGCTTGCAAAAACTCATTCTCCTTTAAGAAATTCATTTCCGCACAACAGCTTCAAACACCACCACATGCCGCCAGAATAGTGTGGCAAAGGCTACCAGCATCTGGGAGTGAGCAACACATCATAAAGAGAATTGTCTTTGCAATATCTTTACGAATGAGATAGTTGGGCGCGGGAAATACCTTCGGGAAATACGAGGAGAATGGCGGTAAGGGTCTCCAATTCGGCGATACTCTGTCACGAAATTAACAACATACCATTCTGCAAAAGCGGCGCCGATCACAAAGACTCTTCAACGAGGCGAACCTATTCATGTCAACGACAGCTATCTATCACAATCTCAACTTTCGAAAGATACCCTTTTTACTACAGCCTCTCATCAAAAAATTATCAAGTTAATGGTGCCAGTCGGTCTCAGTGAGACCGCCTACGTAAAAAACAACCACCAAAAGCTGAAAAAACCTTCATAGCTGTAGCAAGTCTTTCCGTTCTAGAGAGACCGCAGCACCCATGTATGTCAAGCTTCTTGTGGAACTAAGTACCGATACTGATGAATGGAACCCTGGCCCGTCGGTTTACTTTGCTAGATCTTTGGGGTCTTTTACAGATGTCCATCGGAGGGGTCCTAAGTGGGGTGTAATATGTAAAATCTAGATATCCGTACGGTGGAGGATTATATAGATGAGGCTTAGATTCATGACAGTACAAATTCCTAAACTCCATGTAATTTGAAAATACGTTTCTACCCACACAAGTATTGGCATTCCGTTTACATCCAAGTTGCTGTTTAGTGATCCCATTTGTAGCTACAGAGATTGTTTATTGTCTAACGAATTGAAGAGATAGAATCATGATATTGTAATACCTCCGTATATATCCATCCTCGAGTACCAAGCGACTCAACCCTAACCCTTTTTCCTGGCCTTTACTGATAGGCAGCAAATCCATTGACTTCATGTGCCATAACACTCAATACCTCCACAGTCTTGCCCATACCCTCATAGAAGATACGTTGCAGCTTTTGAATCTCCTTCCTTAACTTATCTGTAGTCTTTTGAATCTCTAGGCACTCGTTCTCCAATTTTTCATTCTCCACCTGCAGCGCCTCTACTTCTGTATCTAACATTGCTATCTGGGATTGGTTAATTTTCCTAATCTCCTCAACGAGCATCTGAGCGTGCAGGAGAGGCGAGTCAGATCCAAGTTCTTTGTATCTTTGCGTTGCCGACTGATGAGAGCTAGAGGGACCAATTGATTTGATTTTTGTCTCGGAATTCCGGTCTTGGTGGTGATTATGAGGATAATTATTAATCCCATCCACTCTGTCCTGTACATCGACACTTAGCGCCGACTGGAGCGCCGGCTCAGATTCAAGTTTTTCTCTTCCAGTTGGCATCTGCGGTATGCAAGAAGCACCTGTAGATGCCATTTTTCGTTCCTGATTTCCACCGACCTGGAGACCGCGTGCAAGTTCGTTTGTTTTGTCTTTTATATTAATATTTTGCGTGATATCTTTACGCCCCGGTTTTTGTGCTGGCACTGTTGCCGGTGATGCGCGTCTACCATTATTAGATTACGTCACGTTCCAGACGGAGTAAACTCAACTCGAATGACCACCTATCCTTCTCCTGACCCCTAGCCTGGCCATTTGTTGCCCAGTTGATCTTCAGATGTCTCTGGTGCCACGGCAAGGTTTCTATACAAGCCTGTGCATCACGCTGATTCGAAAACTCAACCGCGAATCTGTCTCCGAGGCCAAAACTTCGGATAGCTACAACTGGCCCATATTTTGAGAGTAACTGATGGACCTGGGCATGAGTTGTGCCAATGCGAAAAGACCATATGAGTACTGTCCGTGGTGTATCATCCACAGCCTCAAATAAACGATTCTGTTTCGGAATTAAGCCGGCGCTAGCATGGTTTGATTTGTCACCATAGTTGACATCAAGGCGATTGGTTGTTATCAAGCGGCCTCGAGTCCTAGAAGGCATCTCTGCTCTGGATTGCTGAGGAAATCTGTTCCTAATCACGGTTAGTCTCGTGTGGATGAATACGCCATGATTAATGCCATTACCTTTCGTGACGATGTCCAATATCCGAATGAGAGTCGGCCCACTGAATGCGAAAAGAGGGATTCATGCGAAACTTCTCGAAACATTTGGCCGCGTGATTTGACTTCACGAAGTTCACCAGTAAAGCTTTCCCCGAGTGAACCGTTTGCACTGACATAATTGGTCCAAATTGTTGTATCTGACGAAGAATCTTGTCTGCCGATGTTACGTTTTGGTGACCCATGATCAAGAGTGCTCGACGATGTTGCGTATTATCAGAGTTACTTGGATAGAGATGATTGCCACTTATTGAGGATTTGTCAAATCCCATTGCGGTAGACGTGTGTAACGTGCTAAGAGTGAGATGGCTGGGGCGTACATAGGACCTGGATGACGATGGATAGCCAGTTGGTTTACTGCTTCGGTCAGTGCTATGACCCACCACAATTGGGGTGAGCTACCTTGAGTTTTGAAATAGAAGCCACGGACTCCTTGATGAACATAATGTTTGATTCTGATCATCCGCTGAAGCTGGTTGGACACGGTAGTGTTCGCCTCCCACGAACGTTTCAATGCATCGCCTTGCCTCATCTGCCCTTGCGAACTCGGCGATGCATTTGCGTCCAGCATCAGCCATCCATAAATATGTTACTTCTCCGAATTGCTGGAGAAGATGGAACATGTGTTTATATGTATTTCCAAGTTTGTGACATTTAACAAGAACACAACGACGCGGGTCGAACGTTCTTTCATTCATGGCGAATTCGGCCGTATCTGCACAGAGTGAGTTCACGAGAGTAATTACGTAGCTAGGACAAATAAGTGTAAGCCAGAAGTATTGCGACGTTAAGGAGCAAGTTGATATTTTGAGCGAACCTGATGGTCAATTGCACTGTAATAGATCGATTCCAAAACTACTGGTGAGTTGTAGAACCCTGTAGGGCAATCCTAATGTGGCGTACTGGCTCGAATTGATGGCGATGGCGATAGTCTGGGAGTTGAGAGGGTAGCCATACTCAGTACATATTGTGTTTTCTATGCTCAGAGCCATGTGATTGTCACTTGGCACACTCACCACCAAAATCCTCCCATAATACTGCGCTTCTACAGATTAAGTACGTACGAACCCAACTTTTCCATCATCCCTCGAGAGTTAGGCAATGCCGAAAGCCACTCTCACCTTCAGGCAGATCCTTATCCATCACCGAACGGGGTATGTCCGGTACGTAAATATACAAAACAGTCACGCTTACGGGGACTTCATACTGTAGTGCTAGAGTATGTCAATTTGTTGTCACGATCACAACTGAAATGTCTTCACAGCGAACCATCTCCATATTTGAATAACTGGTTCATAAAATCGCCCTCCCGCACCCTGGTAAAGCGTCGAGTACGTAAGACGCAGCAAAATGTGTCACAGTGACCCCATCTATCAAAAAACTCCGTCGTGGCAACTCCAAACGAAAATAAAATTCGTCACACTGAAACGCCCGTCGCTCGCTACAACACATTCTCAATACCTTGACGATTCTAATATCTAGTGGCAATTTGGATGATTCAACTCCCATGGCTTCCTTGGGCACCTACCGCACTTCCAACTCTCTTATTGTATGACACGCATTACAGCTCGTATACTTATATCTACAAACTAACACTTCGTCAACCCTCGATGCTTGATATTACACTGGCAACATTTACGGAGTCGATTTTTGCCTTGATGTCTATGTATACGGGAGATTAATAACGATTCCATGCGCGGAGGAGAAATACAAACGCTCGTAGTGGTGTATGACATTGTTGACAACAATCTATTGGGAGCTCGTTTGACGCTTTGCAGTATTTGCATATCAAGTGTGTTACGGGCACCATTTTTGGTTATGTGGTAAGTGGAATACTGGTTTTGAACATTGGGTAGAGCGGTCACCAGGTGCTTTGAAGAAGGATTTGGTCTTGGACCAGATGGAAATTGGAGCTAATTTATCAGTCGTTGTGCCGGGTTTGTGGCAATACAACATGTACATCCAACAACTCAAGACAACCCTTTATAACGGTCTGCAAGGACGCCGACTAAGGTTGACAGATCGCCAGATAGGGACTATATTTTACATTACCAGCTTTCAAATGGTTTTGCAGTTAGCTAAGAAGAACTCGGATAGCAAATATCTACCTCTACTTTATGTCTGTGCATTCTTTGGCAATCATACTTTTTGAACTCACTGTTGTGACCCATTCGTGGTAGCCGCCCATCCATGGACAGGGCGGTTCCATGAATGGTACCGCCATTCATGGGCGGCGGCAGCCTACAGCTTCTTAACTGCAAATATTCCCGTGCGAAAAGTCAAATGAAAAAGTCAAGGTCAAAGAGAAAAAAATCGGTATATGGATAGATAGGGTGATTATATGTAGAAATAATATGTTGTAAGTTCTCTCTAAAGGTGGTTGTGATTGTGGAGGTGGACTCAGAGGTGGTGTTGTTTATTCATATTGTATTCAGAGGTGGTGTTGTGTGTGGGTGGTTAACAAAAAGAGTGAAATGGCAGCCTGGAATTACCACCAATACCCACTAAAGAATTATTGTGACCACCACTATGATACATCACTTCATAAAACCCAAGCATATAGTGAAAGTGCCTGAAAGCAGCAAATACTTTCTAGCTTTGCGTTCCAGCTTTCACAGCAAATTTCCTCTGATAGAAGCCTGCTGCTGGCCATTACTAGCAGGCTGGCTGGATATGCAACTGAGATGTTCTTTAAGAATTGAAATAAGAGTCTGCTGTGGGCTTGGTGGAGAGGTATATGAAGTGTACTTAGGGATGAGAGCTGGCTGGAGACAAAAGGTATAGTGAAAGCATGAAAGTATATACTGCTTTCAGGAATTTTGAAAGTAGGTTACTAGTATGCTTGCATTTTGTGATGTTTTCTGCAGGTCTAAACTTGAATAACTAAATCCATCAAACATTACCATAGTCAAAAAGATCCAAATCCATCCAGAAGACCTACAACATCACCCCAAAGACAAAATACTTGGTTGTATTTCAAAATATTGCATGTATTTCTAACTCTGTTTTAAGTTTATCTTTACAATATACCACTGGCATTTCACTCTTTTTGTTAACCACCCACTTCTTCCACCACCACAATCTTTAGACAGATCTTAAAACAGCTTATTGATTTATTTATTATACAGCATGCAGCCAATAGGCTATGGACAGTGAGGTTCAAACAAATAACCCTGAACAAAAACAACAAATGAAACCAAACAAAGAAAAAATAAAAAAAACCCCTGGCTAGGTAGCACCGCTCTGCAGTCTCCTGTCACCCTTGCTCAAGTTATAAAGAAATTTTCAATAAATCATAGCAGTCTGTAACATGCTTCATTCATTAGCTAAATGTCTGTCAGTCTCATTCGGCTTGGTCCTGCATATCATATGGGTTCTCCCCCTGGAGTTTAACCTCCTCCTCCCTTCCCCCTGCATATTCACTCCTTCTCTCAACTTATTGCTTCTCCTTTCTCATCATTATCATCCTTTCCATCATCCCCTCCACTTTCACTCTGATGTTTCTCTACCATATCGTTGACAGTTTCCTGGCCTGCAATTTGGATGTCACCCTGCCCAAGATGTTCATCATTGTAGAATTGGCCCAGGTACCATCTTCGAGTAGCTATGTATATATTGTGCAGAAAATGTTGCAAAGGTTACATTGCTTGATCTGTATAAAGAAGACACTTCCAGAGATATCAAGGATATACCACTTGAATCTCATCCTGCATCATTTGTTTTTCGCGTTGGTATACGGAGTAACTTAGAAGAAGATGTTCTGGTTACTGGGAACCTTCATAGCAACATAGGCAGTAAGGGCACTCAACAGAGTATGTTGGTATTTTGTATAGAAAGCTGTGGAAGCACCCATGGCCGGTTCGTAGTGGGGTGAAAGTAGATGCAAACTGATGATTGCCACATCTGAAGATATTGTTAGGTTTTGTACAGAATGTTCCAATATAGTTCTTTCCCTTTGCTGGATACCTCATCCACCGATTCCCCCATTCCTGTATTTTGGCTGCTTGGGTTACTTTTTTGGAGGTAGGGTAAGGAGGTATAATAGTCCAGAACAGCTTTGCTTATGTTTAAGTACCCTATATATCTATTTACCAAAATTTTTTATTCTTTGACTTTGACTTTTTCATTTGATTTTTCTTACAGAAATATTTGCAACTAGAAAGCTAGAGACTGGGTGGCAGTCTATAGCTTTCTAACTACCAAAATTACAGTACAAAAAGTCAAATAAAAAATAAAAAAGTCAAAGTCAAAGAATAAAAAAAATCAGTAAATATACAGATAAAATAGTTAAATATAGGGATAAGTTTTTTCTAAATCTCTTGAAAAGTTGTGGTGGTGGTGGTAGTTGTAGTAGATAGATATGATAAAAGTGGGTGGTTGACAAAATGAGTGAAATGGCTGTACTCTGATTGCAGTGGTGGTGGTGGTGGTCAACGAAAAGGGTGACATGGTGGTGGTATGGTATCACCCTATGTCAAAAACAGTAAAATGGCAGCTAGCAACCCTAACCACTCTGCAACCTCACCTTATTGGTACTTGCTTCCGAATACAGCAAATGTTAGGGGTTTTCCCTTATCATACGTATGAGGTACATTAGGCTTAGTCTCCCAGGCTCACCAGTGACGTCTTGTGTCAATGGGCAAGGATAGACCCCTGAAAATATCTACTAATGAATAAGCGGAAGGCCCAACATAGCTGGGTGAAACTTCCATAATATTCTAAGCTTCAATACTGCGTCTTAGCAAAGTAGACCAGCTAATCCACATGAAGACAATATGCACATTCGATCTGACAGTAACTGACAGGTAATTCCTTCGGTGCTGGCTCAGGCATGGGACACACCGAACCATACTGCTGAAGCAAAGTAATAGCCTCGCAGGAACCTTCAGGTTCGCTGTGCATTACGAATCACACCAATGTTATTCAATATCAAACTAATACTTGGATAAAACTATTCTCGGACCTGTACACAGTTCCCTAAAATAGTTGGACGAACCATATTATTTTAGTATGAGGGACTTTGGTATCTGCCAAGTGAAATAGTCAACGGAGATAAGCTAACTGTATCCCAGTAGTTAATTCTACCTAAAAAATAAGTGTTCGGATCTAGACTGTCGAACCACAGCTCTGTCGCGTTTGAAAACACGATAACTGATAGAAGGCACCCCATCGGGGAATACAGATAAGACCCGATAACACTAGGTACGTGGCAAAGTATGGGTTGGCAGTTCATTAAATCTTTGATCACTATTCCACTCATGCAGAAGAAAGATAACTGATACGAAGTAATGGTCTGATATGCATGTCAGCAACATCATCATAGATGCGGGATAATCTTTGGATGCCCGGTGAAGAGCTTATGCCATCACATGTTGTCAATCGGAAACTCTCTGTAACCAACTACTGAGATTGGCTCCGAGGCAATGATCGGCAATTGTGTGAACACCCACCTCGGTGGATTGAGTGTTATCAAGATAGTGCTATACACACACATCACAGTATTAGAGAAGTACTGTCATGCCTCACTGATATACCTCTGACATGGATATACTGACATATAAAAAGACCATATAAACCCACGGTTTAAACACAACGATCAAGCTCCAGCAACAATCCACAGTCAGAACAACAACAGGGGAAAACCACCAGAAATATTATTAAGTTTTTACCTTGAGAATATTATTTTTATCTATGTCCCAATATGCATGTGAAGATATTATTATTTACAACGCCGCCTACCTACATCAGTATTGCCAAATGGAAGCCCACCTCGACTTCATGTTTCAGTTTTTGTGATATAATAACTGTGTGGACGACTACTTCCACTTTTGAGAAACTGGCAAATATCCATCGCAGGAATCCTACAACAAGTCTTCAGAGGACTACTTACAAGACTCCTACAATTTCTGAGGTAACGGCTGTACCCTGCGAATGCCAGTATACCTTCATACATCCCAACGACTACGAAGAACCACAGTCTAGATCCACATCTTCAGCTTCATCATAGTCATGCAAATTAGGCTGTATCAACGTCGAATACCGCAATATTGATTGGCCTCCAGCCACACAGGTGTACCCCCATAACAGCAAATTGCCAGTATACTGCCACCAATTCCCACAACTATTTCACCCAAACAGTATACCTTTATCAACTATACTCCAGAGCAATCGGGTGAGGGCAAAGAACCTCTGAATATTTTTACCAATTCTAAGAATAGAAGTTGATGGAAGTCTCATAGAAATATTAGAACAATGGTAGCTGGTAAAATACAATAAATAACTATAGTACCAGTTTAGTATACTAACATCTTTGTTAGGAAGACAGAATATCCTTATACTTTTTGGCCCTATGCCCCTTATTAGTGAAAAGAGGAGAATTGCATTTTCTTCAAAATTTGAAGTGGTTTTACACTCAAATCACTGCCACCCCCTATTTATCTTCCAGCTTTCCATGCCATGGAAAACTTTGAAGACTTTCTACAAGTAGTAGGGTGGTGTGGTAAATGTTTTGGAGCAGTTCAATTGTGATTATCAGAATTGGAGAGGGATTCATCTTGGTAGAAGAAAAACAGGAATGAGATAATCAATATCGGTCCAAAACAATATTTTGAAACCAGAATGCCAACTTTGATCCATCACAGTATGGAGAATAGTAAAGCTGTCCAGCTGGCATACACTAATAAATAAGAAGAACAAAACCGAAGCAATTGTTATATCGACAGAAGCTCTGAAAGATAAACAGCCATGGCAGATGATGGATTCAAAGAAGTTGTGGGCAATGAAGCTTAAGGGGTCTGGAAAGAAGGGTAAGCCATATGGTGTTGATACTTCAGGTGTGATTTTCTCAATATTTGATTAATAAAGTGATTTCTAACATATTGTATAATAGTAATCCTTTTTGAATACCACTACTCCCCCTTGAAGGTGTTTGAAAAGGACTTCAATTTTGTCCATTTGTTCAGTACTATCAGTGAAGGCATACATACTCCTTTTGTATATAGTGGTACCCCAGGTACTGTGTTTTGTTGGCATGTTGAAGATTATCATTTGTATAGCGCCAACTATCAAATTGATAGAGCTTCAAAGATATGGTACATGGTACCTTCCAGGTATATCAAGAATTTTCTGCCACACTAGTATTGTCAATGGTTCCAACCTGGAGCCTCCAGGTCAGGTTTGGGTTGGAACCGACCCGTTTCCAAATCAACAGTTCGGGTTGTCAGTAGAACCGAACCAGAAAGAACGGTCTGCGTTGACTCCACATTTTGGAACTACCCAAATCCCTGGGTTGTTAGACTGGTCCAAAAGCAGGTTCATACTATTGCACATGTGACTTTTGATATTCTCAATTGAATCGAATAAGCGATTCATATTTACAATTTTACCTATTATTAAACTCGCTTCAGTCAAATTCAATATTATCACTACAATTTATCAAATATGTATCATAACCTGGTGGTTTAACTATGTAACAAGAAGAAAGACTGCCAAAACTATGTTTAAACTTGAGCTGTGGTAAATTCCAGTATGTTGTAGTATGTGTCAATCACCACAAATATTTCATTATCAATAATTTCTATTATCTTATTATTGCCTACCTTTCGCACATTTTATTCATATCTACTCGAATTTTATTTTTAAAATTAACTTGAAATATGCGTAAATAATATCACAATGGGCCCAGCATTTGTGTTTCTCTAATATATTGTCTTGACCGCCTTTTCATTATATATGCATGAAATATAAAACATTTCTCAATAGTGAACAAGAAAATTGCAAAATAAAAGATATCTATGCTCCATTACAAGAAACAGAAAACCAAAAGAAATATAAAATAAAGATCACCACTCTACCATCACTTATTCCCGTTCCCATTGCGTTTTGCTGTGTGTTGACAGGCATAGGATTCATAACGATCGGAGTTGCTGGGCGATTGGACTTTCGAACTGGCCTCATAAAGCCTGCGATGTTGGGGGCAGCATTTACATATGGCTATTCTGCCTCATCAATGACATCAGAATCATTGCATATATCCTTATCATCTGCATCATCAGCCTTCCCATCATTTTCATTATAGTTTGGATCGTTCATGTCACCTTTTCAATCGAACCAATCATCAGTATCAGAATTTGTATTGGAAGAACTATTATCATCACTTTGGCAATGATGGTGGTCAATCCTACATACTCACTGGATGTTTGAAAACTTTGGTTTTGCCACCAGAGAGGTTGATCTGTGATAAGGACGGTGGAAGTGGAGATTTTTCAGTCATTTGAAAGCTGCAACACCATCATGTTTAAAGGCTGACCATGATACTGTAACTATCTCTTCTGTGTCTGAAATGTAACCCATGGGAGTCATTTGCTTATTCTGAGAGCGTGATGTCTTCTGAGTTGCACGTAGGTTTTTACTGTCCTGCCACATCTCCAACATGTCATGAACCTTTGTTATCCGATGCAACTTTCTTTTCTCAGTGTCTTTCTTGATTTCAGAATCGTTATCAGATATTGATGAATCCATTTGTAATGTATCACCGGCCAACAGACTGAGATTACTTCTTGCAAACGGCTGAATAACAACTTTTTCTTGAAGTGTTTCACCCATAGTTGTTAACTGCCTCCACCCTATAACATCTCGGCCAAGTGAAAAGCTGGCTTCCATTCCAACCCTGTATGGCATGATTGGGAAGATGTCCCATGCTATATTGGCTAGATTGGTATACGTCATATTTATTATTTCCTGCTGTTGCCACCAGTCGGTTACTTTGGATATCCAGAAAGCCCTGCTAATCTCGGTGGGGTCGGAATAATAATCAATAAGATTGGGATTATTTTGTCTCCAATTTTTAGCTATGTCAGGTGGTGAATTCAAATAGAGTGTAGTGGCCGTCAATAAATGTGCTTCACAATCACTGCACCCGGGAGTACATTCCGTCGTGTTTGCAGGTGTAAAATACTCATCATCACTGAACAAATCATATGGATCATAAGTCGATTGACTTGGTCCCGACACTGCTATGGAGGCAAATAAGTTATGATTTGGTATTGTTTGAAGTCTTCTGGCAGTCTTCAATTGGTTTTTGATGCAGTTTTCGCGCTCCACATATTTTATGAATGCATCCTTGTACCGGGCTGTAAAGGAATCCTCATTCCCGGTATTAACATTCATAGCCTTGTCCCACTTCTGAAATGATCGCAGCTTTCGAAAATTATTGAGGATTTGTGCTGCACTAAGAAGCATGCCCATCTCTAGTGTTACTTCGGAGTAATATATGGACAGCTTTTAGCATACAAACTTCAAAGCAAAGTACAGATCTTCTTTGCACTGAGTTTTCTGCTTTGCCAAAGCATGCACTATGCCATCTGGATGATAGAATAGGTCATTGTATATTGTGATGACATGGTGTAAGGGGACTGTACGCTGTTTTGACATCCAAAGTGTCCAGTAACGAAATGGTCTCAGCACCTCCATTATGTATTTGACAATAATCCATTTGTTTTCAGTTGTAAATAAAGGCTGGTAATTTGGATTTTTAAGCCACTCGTGTATAAATTCTCACAATCTGTATGCCTGCCCTAGTAATTCCAGAGTTATATGACACCGTGTTTTTACATCGATGGTAGGCAGTACAGCAATTCTGAATTTAGATTTCTGGCGGTTGAGAAACCTATTACGTCTTTCAGGAGTTAGAGTAATCAATACTGCAAGCCTTCTCTGCTATTTCAAGTGTCAGTATTAAGAATCAAAGTATAAATAACATACAGTAACTACCTTTTCAATTATCTTAGCTAATCCACACGTCATGGCTGCCATCTTAGAGATTCTTGTATTTCTGGACTTCTGTATCTTTTGGCTTTTGGTTGATGCCATACTCTCATTTTCTCCAAATTGCTCGTCACGCTCATTTGCCTCCCATGAATTCGTTTGCCCTTTTACCCCCAGAATACTCATAAATACCCCTAAAGAAAGCTGAATGACATGTGCCATGCATGGTATATAGTGTTGTAATGCCAACTATTCAATTCCAGAGGTTTCGAATGTTGATTGTAGCTCCCAAGTTATTGAATAGTTGGATGACAGGTCATCAGTGGTTATACCAAGCATTCGACCATCTGCAAGGCCAAAACGTTCAAGTACCTCCTTCAAATACTTGGCCAGTTACTCACCTGTATTTTTGCCTTTAATCTATTGTTGTTTGTCAACGGTACAAAATGTTATAACGAAGGGGCCACAAACCTCATCGAATGCAAGCTGTACTTCTCAAAGGCACCAGTGGACATCAATATAATAGCCAATGACCGACACAATTGCCAATTTATTGGTTGATGTCCATCCACCTAATGCTACACTGTCTTTTTTTTTGTTTGCAACTGCTTTTTGATTGCATCAATTGTGAGGGAGTATTCCCTTTGGCAAATATTACAGAAAGAACTGGCAGAGGGAAGAATTCAATCGCATTGTAATGCATTGAACATTTGTCATAACTCCAAGTTCATTATAGCATTCCATGGAATGTGAGCAGAAACAAATTCTAGCATCAAATAGCGGTTCCAGGTTTCTTGGTTGAATTCAACAGTTGTAATGTCATTATCTGCCAGTTTTGTATGTTTTATCTGGTAAAATTGTCAGTATGGTCAGGGATTTCAATCAGCCTGTGTTTGATGGGAACTACTTGCCACCATAACACCCTGACTGCAATGCTTCTTCAGTACAGCTAAAGCTTGCTCATCACCAGCCGTACCTGTTAATAAGGAAACATCTCATTCTTTTAACTTATTCAGCTCTGCTTTGTGTGTCTTTGATTGGAAGTGTTTTGCCATAGTACTTGTTCCATTCTCCGATGGATGTAGCAGAACTGGGTGACAAACAATACAAATGACGCCGGGGCAGCCATTTTCAGTTTTTGCGCAATGTTTGTAGAATTGCTATGCCACTCCACACAATTGTTGTGTTTGTTTCCACATTCATGGAGGTCCACCATTTATTGAACACAATTTGCAATATTTCATCAGTCAAATCTTGTACAAATACACATTGTTCCCTAGTGGAGTATATTACTTCAAGTGAGGATGTATCAATGCACTTTGCATCAGCCGTTGAAGAAGCGTATGAAGGGAATATAAAAGCAGAATAAAAAGGGTTTCAAACTGTACTGCCATCAAAAATATCGATTTGAAAAATGATTTTTGGATGTCTTATATACCTGCTTCCACAGACCATTCAAAGGAAAACATGATGGACTGTATTTCAGTAATAATTATTTGTCGATAAAGGCAGTCGAAACAGCAATCAAAATAGTGCAGCCAAAATAACCCCACCCACTAGAGATGTTGTGTGAACGAAAATTGTAGACGCTCCGTTGATGCTCACTTTCACTCCTGTAGCCTAAATGTCTTGTCGCATGATTGCACTCTATTTGATTGTAAAAGCTGTCATTCATACTTATTTGACAAGAATATACCTTGCGATACCTATAAATCGTAATCTAATTCCTTCAATTCAGATGTTCCTTCGATAAATCGCATGTCAGTAAATATTGATTTGTCAATAAAGGCAGTCAAAACTACAATAAAATCAGTGCAGCCAAAAAAACCCCACACGCTAAAGATGTTGTATGAACAAAAATCGTTGACACTCTGTCAACACTCACTTTTACTCCTGCAGCCTACATGTTCTGTCGCACAATTGCACTCTTTTTGATTGTGAAATCTGGCTTTCATGCTTGTTTGACAAGACTATACATCGCAATACAAATAAATTGAGATATAATTCGTTCCATTCAGTGGCTACTCGGATGAATCACTGTCCACTCATTTGTCGATAGAGGCCCATATTACTCCCATAACACTAATGCAATGCATCTGATACCTCCCATACCAAAAATTGTGTGACCAAAAATCATTGACGCTCACTTTTAGTTCTGCCATCTATGTGTCATATTGTGCCAAAACAATAGGTATGATTGTAATGGTGGGCTTTTGCACATATTCAATAGGAATATGCCATGCAATATGGATTAATTGTGATTTAATGTATCCAAGCTCAGTTACAAAGGTTGTTCGATTGGATCAGTAAAAATTGATTTGCCGATCAATGTAGTCAAAACTGTAATTAAACTATTAGAGCTCATAAAATCTCACACACTAGAGATGTTGTATGACCAAAAATTGTTTACCCTCCATTGACGTTCACTTTTACTCCTGCATCCTACATGTCATATCGCTGGATTGCACTTCATGTGATTGTAATGGCCGGTTTTGATGCGTATTTGACAGGAATATATTTTGTGATACAGATAACTTGTGATTTAATTGCTTCAATTCAGACGTTACTCAGATAAATTGCCCACCACTTATCAGTCAATAAAGGTGGTCAATACTCTGATAACACTAATACACTGTATCTGTTCCCTCCCATGCCCAATATTGTGTGACCAAAAATTGTTGACACTTCGTTGATACTCACTTTTACTCCTGCAGCCTATGTGTCTTGTTGCACTATTGTATTCTATTTGATTGTAAAAGCTGGCTTTCATGCTTATTTGATAAGAATATACCTTGCAATACAGATAACTCATAATTCAATTCCTACAATTCAGACATTACTCAGATAAATTGCATATCACTTATTGTTGATAAAGGCGTTCAATACTCTGATAATACCAATGCACTATATCTGTTCCTTCCTGTGCTCAATATTGTATGACCAAAAATCGTTGACCCTCTGTTGACGTTCACTTTTACTCCTGCAGCCTATGTGTCATATCACACAATTGCACTCTATTTGATTATAAAGTCTGACATTAATGCTTAATTGACAAGATTATATCTCGCGATACAGATAAATCATGATTTAATGTCTTCAATGTTTGACACGGGATTCAGAGGTTACTCAAATGAATCGGTTACCACTGATATTGCAATAAACATATTGATATCCATTGAGGAGCAGTGTCAATACCTGTTTCAATATGACTATATTCTATGCATAATCGTACTAGTATTTGACATTTGTTGGACAGTTTGCCTAGCTGTTGAAATATATTTGGTAGTATTATTTTGCATTTGATTGGCTTTGCACGGCATAATGATAATAACATGAATGTATATTATAAATAGCCCACTTTCGTCATCCAGCTGGTTGTGCCATATATTCAAGGTTATCCATGAGGTCTTTGTGAGATCGCCATCATGTGTACAGGGCCTGAGCAGCTGCTTATGCGGTTGGAGTTTCATTTAAATCATTGATTATGGCTGTCTTCTAAATTGGTTCATCTTGTGATTAGACTGCCACTAGTGAGCAAAATATAACAACAATGATGTAAAATTCAGGTGGTATATTATGTATCAATTAAGTTTTTACTCTCATACTTAAAATAATTATTCCAGATATACCCAAGCTGATAGACGGTGTATCTCACATATCTGGTATGGTAAAAGTTTATATGTTCGGTTCTATTTCTGCACATATACAGACTTTTTTTTCAGGTGTCACTGAAATCATAGAAATCTAACAGATACAAAAATAGGACCAAAAAAGCATTGGGATTAAGAAACTGTTGAAAATAGCATTATGACAATCTATAACTATATGATGATCTATGCTTATGGGCCATCATGCTCTGTATGGATATATTCAGATATTTGTATAACAATCAGTGGGGATAAAGGCATGGAAGGAAAAATTTTGTACTGATTCAACTGTTTTGACTGGCATAAATTCTTCAACAGGCTTTCCAATTCCTAGTAGCAAATGACAAGTTCCCGGAGGAGAAGGTGGTTGGGCCATAGATGATGTGGCAGGATTGGAAATTGTATTTGGAGTGAACACCATCGAAACATTGAATTCAGCAGTGCTGTACTTTCTGTTGTGCTTGCGAAAGTAATCTTCTGCATCTGCCTATCCTGGGGTTGTCAATTCCTCAAGCTTTATTCGATTCGTGCAAAATGTGTTGAGCTGTATCTACACCAATTTGTTGATTGTGCCAATGACCCAGTCAGGTTTGTTGTCATCACTCAGCTCTGCATACTCGTTGTCTTTTCCATCTTCTTCCTCATCTTCATTATCTTCCTCGTCTGAAGTTGCAACATCGTCAACACTATCTGCAATTACTTCCAACATCTCTTCAAATGTCATTTTAATTCTATCAGCCACCACTGTTTTCAATATTGTATCTTGGTTTCTCTCTACCACTGCTTCTGCTTCCGCAACCCTCTTTCTTGCAGCTGCTGTTTCACTTTCTACAAATTCCTCAATCCACTTCTTCTTTGCTTCCTTGCTCACAAAGTTTGATTCAGGTCTATGCTTCTCCGTACGCCTTTTTTTGGAACGGAGACTATGCCAAGTGCCAAGTGCTCGGACCTGTTCTGTCTCAACATACGTCTTGCCTTGGTTCGATTGATGATATTGTTTTGTAGCATGTCTTGTCGATATGCCGTATTTGCCAGCCGGGAGTTTCGAAAAATGCCATTTTGGTGTATTGACCATATTTGTTGCTCTTTTGTGTGGTTTGGGTGGACTTTGCTTTTCGAGATGATGGCAGTAGGATGGTGAGGGAATGGTGGGTCTTTATGGTTGTAGGTTAGATCTAGTTTGACAACTGAAATGATAATACTAGCAGGCGCTAGAGCTGGAATGACTTTGCACTATGTTCAACCTCAGGGTAACATCCCTTTGACATGACTGAAGAAACTGTTTCACATGATATCACTTCAATTTTAACAGCTATTTCACTGAACATACAACAATTGGCAGCTGTGACAAAAACATTATATTGCCGGCCGTTCATTTTTATTTATTATTACCAACAATTAACTGGGTATATATAAGGCCAATATCCTTGCAAATCTGCCGCCATCAACAGCAGGCTCCATCGTGAAATTCTATGATACTAGAATATATATAATGACTGCTTGGAATTTTGATTTGACTTGAATTTTGCAGAATTTCCTATATATTCTTCTGGTTCTCCCTCTTCTCTATACTCAAATTCTTCTCTCTTCTCATACAATATCCTCAAGTAATAGCTGAACCACATCAACCTGCTTCAAGCAGTAGATCAGGGGATGAATCTACATGCACACCTGCCTCTACTGTAAATACCTCAATTGATCAAACATTGCTCCAACAACAAGCACAGAATGCCCACTGAATAGCCGCTGATATTGCAATGTGAAATATGCTTATGGACGAAAGTTTGAGCTTGTACGCAAAACTGGCACCACAAAAAACCAGGAATACCATGCAATTGGATGTGAGTTATATAATCTATAGGAACAATTTTCAATTGATCAAATTCAATAAGCTGCAATTCGTTCAGAATTATATGAGCAGTTCAACCAGAGCCGCAAAGGCAACCTTCCGTAGTCTACCAAGGCATTCGTCCGAAAAGTCCGTGAAATTGAATACCATGATGTTGTCAACTCCAGAGTTTTGGCAGACAAATTTTCTGACAAACTACCGCGGGAATGGACAAGAGCTTCTTTAAACGCATTAGATGAAGCCACAGAAGAGTATTTGATTGAAGTACATACTATTGCTCACTATTAAATTTTCACTGCAGCAACTGAATGATAATAGGTTGTTAACATGTTTGCAACTATGGCCAGGCAAGGTGGGTGTGTACAGCTTGAGCAGGCAGACATACATATCGTGCTCAACATGGTCAATATGGCCATACATGGCATATCGCGCAGTGGAATCGGGGAAACAAAGAATTTGATTAACAAGCTGCGGACAGAGATTTGAGATGAAATGAGATGGGGTGTTGAGTTGCCAGGCCATAAGAGTTTGAACGCGGTCATCGAAAAGAATCCATCCATGATCTATGCTAATCACTTGGCTGGCTGCGATCCTTGCCACAATATGGTTACTCGAAATCCTTACACTTGCTGGAGGCGCAATGGCACAACACCTTCAACTACTACCGTATCCGATACAGCATGACGTAGTCCTGAAAGATTGGCTAATCTCATCTTTTTGAACAAATTTACACTGCTTCAAGATTCAGAAGACAAAGTGGAGGACAATGATATTTACTATTTTCGTGACTCCAGTACTGATGGCACTGATGAATCACATATGCACTCCCATCTTTTAGCTGAAAAAGTACTAATAACTATTTCACAGGGAATGGCAGTGTTGATGAAGCAATTGAAAATTTTTGTGAATAGACAAGTGAGGTTATTGGGCATACTTAAAGCTTCGATTTGCAGTGACTTTTTTGGATATTATATGTATTATTATTATAGAGACATTGAATTTTGATATCCAATCTATTTAAATAGTTTTAGCTGTCAAGACTCACAATATAATAGCTAATAAAATACAATTGAATTTGTAAAGTATGCAACTTGAGTATTATTGGAGTTCTGTCCATATTTATCGAAAATTTAATTTTAACCAACCAAATTCATATTGCAAGGCACCTTCTTCCCAAATATGAATGAAAGCTATCTTTATCAATGAAGGACCTATTGGTGGGTGTACATACATTTCGGCTACAGGACCGAAAGTAATTGTCAACAGAGCGTCAACAATTTTTGGTTACATAACACCTTTACTACAAGAGATTATATGTGCTTCGTCCATATTATCAAAGTTCTGACTGCCTTGATCGACTGAATAGTTTTCAACAATGTACCGATGCTATCTCTAGGAGTATCAGAAATTATTCAATCCCAATTTTTCCATAGTACAAGATGTATTGTATTCCAATAATGACAAATGCCATACGTTACAATTGATTATACTATTTGCACGTGACCATACACCTAGGCAACAGCACTGAAAGTGAGCGTCAATGGAGAGTCAATAATTTTTGGTTGTACAATGCCTCTAGCACGAGGGATTATATTTGCTTCGTCCATATGATTGAAGATCTGACTGCTTTTATTGATGAAATAGTGTTCAAAAATGTACCGATACTATCTCTGAGAGAATTCGAAATCATTAAATCACAATCCATCCATATCGCAGGACATATCTTATTCAAATCAGGACAAATGCCATACTTTACAATTGATTAAAATATCTGTGCGTGACTATACACCTAGGCTACAGGACTGAAAGTGAGCATCAATGGAACATCAATGATTTTTGGTTGAAATGCACCTCTAGCATGAGGGCTTACATGTGCTTTGGCCATATTTTCAAAGTTCTGACTGCTTTTATCGATGAAATAGTTTTTAACAATGCACCAATACTATCTTTGAAAGGGATTATCAGCAATTATTAAATCATGATTGATTCGTATCGCAAGATATATCATAGTCAAATCAGGATGAACGCCATACTTTAGGATTGATCATACTATTTGCACGCGACCATACACCTAGGCTACAGGACTGAAAGTGAGCATCAATGGAGCATCGACAATTTTTGGTTGTACTACACCTCTACATCGGGAAAAAATCCAAGTAGCGCCCAGGACGTACATAGGCCTGGGGCGCATCGGGCGCTTAAATCGAAACCTTTTGAGCCTCAACGTACCCTGGAATTCCAGACGCAGAATTTGCCTCCGGACGCAGTATTTGCCTCCGGACGCAGCTCCAGACGCAGCATTTGCCTTCAAACGCAGTTCACTGTATGGTCGCAGCCTTAATTCACGGTCGCAGCCTTGATTTACGGTCACAGTCTTGATTCACAAATTTATTGCTAACTATATACAAAAAATAATGGTAGATCTTCAATGCTCTTGGAGCAGCACTTGCAGCAGCACTTGGAGCAGCACTTGGAGCATCACTTGGAGCATCACATGGAGGTGCACTTGCAGGTGCACTTAGAACCGACCCAACATGGAAAGAAGCATTAGCATTTCGATCAGGTGCACTTGGAGGTTGACTTCGAACAGCACTGTGGCGCATTGGATGCAGGCTGGCTGGAGGCGGTCGAGCTGGGCTGGCTCTCAACTGGCTGGACGCGATCGAGCCGAAATGGCTCTCGGCTGGCTGGAGATGATCGAGCTACATCGACTAAAATTGTCTGTACATCTATTAGCATTGAAAATAAAGAGAGTGACTGAGAGAGAGAGAGAAGTATTATAGGCTGGCTGGCTGGAGGTGGAGGAGCTGGGCTGGCTCTCGACTGGCTTGACGCGATTGAGCCGAAATGGCTCTCGGTTGGCTGGACACGATCGAGTAGTGCTGGCTCTCGGCTGGCTGGAGATGATCGAGCTGGGCTGGCTTTCGGCTGGCTGGACGCAATCGAGCTGGGCTGGTGCTTGGCTGGCTGGACGCGATCGAGCCGAAATGGCTCTCGGCTGGCTGGACGCAATCGAGTAGGGCTGGTTCTCGGCTGGCTGGACGTGATCGAGCTGAAATGGCTCTCGGCTGGCTGGACGCGATCGAGTAGGGCTGGTTCTCGGCGGGCTGGACGCAATCGAGCCGAAATGGCACTCGGCTGGCTGGACGCGATCGAGTAGGGCTGGCACTCGGCTGGCTATAGATGATCGAGCTGGGCTGGTTCTCGGCTGGCTGGACGCGATCGAGCCAAGCTGGCTATCGACTGGCTGGAGATGATCGAGCTCGGCTAGCTGGTTACATCGATTAAAATTGTCTGTACATCTAGTTATTAGCATTGCAAATAAAGAGAGTGACCGTGAGAGTGAGAGAGAAGTATCATAGAGTTGAACTTAGAACTTAGAACTTAGAACTTAGAGTGCAAATACGGTTGAAAGTAAGGGGGCGGAAAAGGAGGGAGAAAGGAATGCTTGACTGGTTGAGCCGATAGCCGGGTAACTTGGAATGGACACAATCGAGCCAGGCTGGCTCTCGGCTGGCTGGAGATGATCAAGCTGTTCTGGCTCTCGGCTGGCTGGACGCGATCGAGCCAAGCTGGCTCGAGATCATCTAGCTGGGCTGGCTGGAGATAATCGAGGTTTGCTGGCTCTCGGCTGGCTCTCGGCTGGCTCTCGGCTGGCTGGAGATGATCGAGCTGGGCTGGCTTTCGGCTGGCTGGACGCGATCGAGCTGGTCTGGCTCTCAAGCCGAAATGGCTATCGGCTGGCTGGACGCGATCGAGTAGGGCTGGCTCTCGGCTGGCTGGAGATGATCGGGCTGGGCTGGCTTTCGGCTGGCTGGACGCGATCGAGCTGGACTGGCTCTCGGCTGGCTGGAGATGATCGAGCTGGGCTGGCAGTCGAGCCGAGCTGGCTGGAGATGATCGAGGATCTCATCTGGCTGGCAGTGTTGCCACCGAGCACCAGGCACCATGCAATTTGAACGGCCAGACGAAAAACACAGTATATTAAGCGTCACAAGGCACTTCGCAGAGTGATATGCGACCGTATGAATATATAGCGCCCAGAGTTGCTTTTGCAGTGCTGTAAATCGTATCGTCGCAGATTTACATATTACCCTGCCTACTGACGTTCCCGGCGCTCCAGGCGCACAGCCCACGTCTGGGCGTGGCGAATGCGCCCGGGTGCAGGGATTTTTTCCCGATGTAGCACCAGGGTTTACATGTGCTTCGTCAATATTTTTGAAGTTCTGACTGCTTTTATTGACAAAATAGTTTTTAACAATGTACCGATGCTATGTCTGAAAGGAAGCATCAGCAATTATTCAATCACGATTGATTCGTATCACAAGATATATCATAGTCAACTTTGGATGAACACCATTTTCTGCAATCGATTATACTGTATGCACAACTGTATACCTAGGTTACAAGACTGAAGGCGAGCGTCAATACAGTGTCAACACAGCGTCAACAAAGCGTCAACAGATTTCTGAGGAATAGTGCAGATCTTATGTTAGATTTCTCCAATATGTTCTTTAAACCTATTTTGACAGTTTTTAAAAGACAAATGCATAGTTATCAACTGTTGAAGATTATCTTAATTGCTTTGGACTATGCGTACGGTTTCATGAATAATGAAAAGATTACAATAATGTAAGTCATTTTATACGATGAAAAATTGGGCAGAAAGTGTGAAATATCATTTAATCATATAATTTATCCCTTTATAGATGCATGTGCGATGCTTTCCATTCACAAAATTCAGAAGAACCCATTTTCAAATCCCAGAGGTAGGACCTGGTGGGTTTAACTAATACCGGTATAACTTGTGGGTTGGCTGGTTCGGTGCCCGGTGTGGAACAGGAAATTACCTCCGGTTCGGGTTTAGTATGGTTCCAGAACCAGAACTGGAGAACGGATTCAGTTCAGAACCGGACCAAGGGCGGGTAATCCGGAACTATTGCTAACACTGATGATGAGAATATGATCACATTTCGAACAGAGGCTCAAGTACAAAGAAATGAAGAAATCAGGTTATGAAATAGATTTCATGGGAAATATAGGAATTGTGCAAAAGCAGTGTACAAAGAAAGTGAAAATTGGAAGTATTATGGAGCAAGTAGTTTATGGACAAAATCACTGCATATAAACCAGGTGTTTGGCAGAGGATAAGTTTCTTTTCTTCACTTATTCTGTAGTCTACAAAACAATCAAATAGCTTCAGCACCCACTGCTTTCACACTTGGTGATTCTAGATCGAGTCTCTGGTATACAGTTCTTGCTTCTTAGCTACAGGCTATATCTAGTGTTAGCAATGGTTCCAAATTACGGGTCTGGGTCGGTTCCGGTTCCGAACCACCAAGGAACTGAACCGTCCAATCACAGGCAGTTAAAAACCGGAACCGAACTGTAACCCGCCGGGTTTTGGCGGGTTTCTTCTTGAAAACTATCGCTCCAATTATGTATTTGATTTCTGATTGGATCGCGACATGTTCTATACGTAGATTATGCAATTTTTGACGCTCTTTTACCTCCCGCTCTCCAATTTGCGATACGATTAGTATTCGTTGAGTCGCTGCGAAAAACAGTCGATTTTGGCCGAATTTTCGGCTTTATTTCACAGTGACTCAGCGAATACTAATCTTATCGCAAATCAGAGAGCGGGAGGTGAAAGAGCGTCAAAAATTGCATAATCTACGTATAGAACATGTCGCGATCCAATCAGAAATCAAATACTTAATTGGAGCGATAGTTTTCGAGAAGAAACCCGCCAAAACCCGGTGGGTTACGGTTCGGTTCCGGGTTTTAACCGCCTGTGATTGGACGGTTCGGTTCCTTGGCGGTGCCAGAACCGCCCCGGGGCTCCGGGTCCGGTTTCGAACCGTACCGCGGCCAGGTAACCCTGGACCCGTTGCTAACACTAGCTATATCCGACTCTTTAAGTACTCTGGCTTTTTGGTTCTGATAACCCCTAAAGTTCCATGCCCTGAAACCTTGATATCGAAGCCCTGAATCCTTGACAGAAGAACATGTCTAGAAATTAATTCAACCAGTTGTATTCTCAGGGTATATGAGCCACTACCCCCACTGGAGGAGTTGTTGTTTTTGCCATAGACCTTGCAATACTCGCTGCACTGTATTTCAATCAGTAGGCAACTTCAAAAAACAATTGATTGTGCACAGTTTCTGGTGATATATTTGAATCATCTTGCATTGCAGCTTCAGCAAACCTACCAACTGTTTTGATGAATGAGCGAAAGCATCTGAAACTGTATTTATATGTGTTATTTAGATAGGGAAGGAGCCTTACAACAGTCCAATGTATTAGCAGAATTGGATTTATATTATCAGAATCCTATGATCCTCTGGCCTGTGAAACACCATACGATTGGCTGGTCGGCTCAATTTGTAATTGTGAAATGGAAAAATTGAATACCTTTTTCGACTGTATCGAAGAAAGCGATCGTATTCATAGTTCACTTTGGACTTTCAGTATTGAAACTCTTTGGCCGTTAGATACCAGAAGGCATTGATTTGTCGGAATCCCAACAGTTCTATCAGGTGTGAAATTCTTTGTGGCAATGGCTGCTGCATATACTGGAAAAGCAATACCTGGAGACACATCTGCCATAAGTGCCTTGAAGTAGTACAAACATTTGGCTGGAATACTAACAAATACCTACATCAATTACCATTCGAAGATTGCCAAGATGGCATCAGGATTAGGGTCCCAGTTTGTAGTGAGGGATGTCATCTTTCCAATTAATACCTAGGAGGACCTCGAAACAATGTCAACAGTAAACTTACCAAATTGGATGTTCAAAGGACTCATGGAATATTTGACAAACGCAAATGAACCTGCAAGGCTAATGTTATCATCTGCGACCAGCTGGAAAGAAGCTGAAAATACAAACATAAAAGCACAAGTAAAGTCACTTGAACCAGAGAAAAACAGTCTGAACCAAGAAATCACCCTAACCCACAGTCAAATAGAAGTTACACTGGAGTGTATATATGGTGACTTACGAAACCAAATCATTGATCTCAAAGGGCTACTAGCCGCAAGGGCTCAAAGCAATGGCCCAGAGCATTGTCAAGATCTAGAAGATATGCGGATACAATTCAATGTTCAAAGAGAAGAAATAAAGAGATATCAAAATCAAGTAGACTGGGTATTGGTATTAGCAGGAAACCTGAGCAATGGACAAAATCAAGCAAGTGGAAATCACAAGGGAAGCGACATATTATGTTTTTCAGGAACTGACCACACAGCCCTCCAAGGATGGAACACCCAGTTAGCCCTCAAAATTGCTGATGAACCAAGCAGGTTATTGGATGAACAAAGAAAGATGAGATATGCAGGCAATAGATCGGAAGGAGTAGCGCTAGCACAAATTCAACCATACATCGATGAAGTTGCAGGATACATTAAAATTACAAACATAACAGCCATGTTGGAAATGCTGTGATTAGCTTTTGGCAATCAGGATCAACAAGCCACAGCTGAAAGAGAACTATCCAAGCTTTGGCAATGAGATAGAGAGTTCACCCTTTATTATGCAGAGTTTCAATGGTAGATAGCTGATATCAACTGGAATGGAGAGGTGAAAAGATACGCAATACGGCAAGGATTGTTCCATGACATGAAGGACTTGCTGCAACACTGCAACACTGCAACATACCGGAGACTGTGATCAATATTGTGAACATGCATCAGCAAAATGTAAAATGCTCCCGGAGCATTGGTGTAATCTCCGGGAGGCTCCCGGAGGCTCCCGGAGGCTCCTGGAGGCTCCCGGAGCATAGGAAGGTACTCCGGGAGCCTCCGGGAGAAATGGCATAGTTTCAGACCCTCCTGGAGCTCTCACCAAACCTCCCGGAGACTCCCGGAGTATGGGAAGGTACTCCGGGAGCATCCGGGAGAAATTGACGTAGTTTCGGACCCTCCTGGAGCTCTCACCAACCCTCCGGGAGACTCCCGGAACATGGGAAGGTACTCCGGGAGCCTCCAGGAGAAATGGACATAGTTTCGCCCCCTCCCGGAGCTCTCACCAACCCTCCCGGAGACACCCTGAGCATGGGCGAGTTACTCTGGGAGCTTCCAGGAGAAAAGAGCCAAAGGGCCAAAATTCGAACCCTTTTTGAGCTTCTCACAAAACATCCTGGCGCGCCAGAAACCTATGCCGATTGCTACCTCATTAGCGCTCATCAAACTTCCCGGCGTGCCTGAAAAGTCGTTTAACTCCCTTAGATTGCGGTGCACCTTATATTTTTTTGGACCAATGGGCTTTTGCACTGTCCAACCAGCATTCAGATTGGTAAACTATATAAATGCCATATCGCTCTACAAATTGTCATTGCAACTCATGTCCCACCTCACGAAACACCCAACCAGCCTAAACTCTGATTATAGGTGCGCCGAAAGCAACCTCGTAACTCTCAATATACAGTCCAGTACGAATCCAGGTCCACCTGGTTGTTCAATAACCATACGCTTGTATCATCTCCACGGTTACTACCACTGTCTAGTACTTCTTCATCCGCTCTGACCAAATGTGCAGGCCCAACAATTGCTCCAACTGGAACGATGTGCATTTTATTGGTCAATTTTACCACTCCAATGAAGCCATCAATCTTGTCAGCCCAGCCCCTTCGGTCTTGAAATTTTGTTGGAATCACCAACGTATACGCTTGGGGTCGAGGACGTAATACCTATTCTCGTCTCCTTTTACATCGTTTGGAGAATGTTGGTAGTATTTTTCCTTCAGGTAGGTGTTCTCGAAACTGTAGAATCTTGTTTGGTGGCGTCCAGGTAAAATATAAGATCGGAAACGATGGAACTCGGCCTTGAAAATCATTGTCAAGGTGATTATGCTCACTCTCTGCATGTTGAACCCACACAGTATGTGCTTCAGGCATCATTCCCTTATTAGCATTAGTATATTCCACCTTACAGTCAAGCCCTATTCGCTCGATGGTTGCAGGAGAGTGGAACAGTTGGCGATAATGTGATAGACCATTGTGTAGTTTGATTCGAACTTCATCCATTAGTGTCTTAAGATTGTAACCCAACACAAGACCCGTATATTCTGTTCCCCAATCTTCTTCAATTTGAGCCCGAAATCGCTTTCCAAGATTGGGAATTTCGAAATCGCCGGCTACATCTGTTAGAGATTTCAGTTTGACACTCCTACACTCCCCACGGACGTGTGTTTCTCTCAAGTTATACATATTTGGCGGTACTGGGCGGAATATTGGCTCAGGCTGTCCTTTTTCGAGGCGTAGTCGGTGGGCTCACCTTGTATTTCATCGTTTGTCTACCACTGATAAGACATTGAAAGCCTAGTTTTAAGTAAGCTGGACTGGCCAATAAGTATATTAATACGAAAGCAACTCTCAAATAATTTCTCACCTCAGCCGAATCAACATCATACCAGCCTTGAAGTGCAACGTAACGCAGAGTTTCCTCCATATAGTCTAGGCCACTGCGGCGGTCATTGTATTTGAGAATTTGTCGAGTATAATTCACTTTATTGCTGGAGCGGTAGCCATCTTTCACATTGGAAATATGTAACAATTCTGAGATATCGGTTGTGAAATTGTCTCCCGAACCCATTCGCCGAATTGACTCTGATATATGGCTGACCAGATGCATCTTGGGGTAACCAAAGTGCACTATCTGATGTTCAAGGGCTTTTCGGAGCTTATGAATGCCATGTTGCTCCCACGAAGTTTCAAATTCAGCCATTTGCTTAGAAAATGTCCTCTTGAAAAGATGCTGTTGTGCCGCAGTGATTCCGTATATCTCTCTTTCCAGATTGTCGGTGGTAATCGAATCTCTGTCATCAATCTCAGTGTGATCCAGACGCGCTTGAAATTGTTTGCGTTTGGCAGCATTAATTTTGTGGGCCCCATACACTTCTGCCTCTACTGCAACTCGGATCTTCACAATCTTTTGCTCACGTACTCTCACAGATTCTCGTTTCAGCTCATTCATGACTTTGGCTTCTGCAGTCTTCGACATTTTCTGTTTTCGGAAAACACTTTTCAACCTGTAGAATCGTTTGAGCGCATCATCAAGTGCAGTGAGGGATAGATCAGAGTGGCTTCGTTGGCTTACGAGTAGGCAGAATTCGCATAATGCCCGCACGGTTCCCATTACTTCTTCATCGGATGAAATCTCGTCAGCATTCGTTTCGTCATCCATGGTACCAGCTAATATTGGCGCGCAGTTAACTGCCAATGTTCTAACCATTCCCCTGATCTCTTTCCCCTGCCATGTCCCACTCTTGAATGAATCAAAGGTCTTTTGAAATAGTTGGAGTCCCGGATACCGTGGTACCGATGTGAAACGCTTATCGAATCGGTTTTTGAGATTTCGTGCGTTAAGGTATTTGAGAAGCCAGTCAAATTGATCCTTTACTAATCCCAGGAGCAATTGATGTAATTCATCAGGTTGCCATAGACGGTACACATTGCAGAGAGGGTATTGCCAGAACTTGTTAGGGAATGATCGTACTCCAGATGCTATTAGTTCATCGATCTGTTCATGATCGAGAAGTTCACTGTAGGTTTCTTGATCCCTCGGATTAAAGATTGTTTGTTGACCTGAATGACCCATCGACGCATCTTTAGGTATTTCACAAATAGGACACGAACCGTATGAAACTCGAGCAATCATCACATGTTCTGGATTGTCACCAACCCATGCAGCCAGCAATGGAAAGCATCTTCTTCGAAAACCGTCGGCACAATCCCATTCCAAGCCCGGTCCACTGATATCGAGTTCTCGGAGCGCCGACAGAATCATGTGGATTGCATTGTGCCAGGCATCATCAGTGTTTTTGGAACCTTTTGGAGGACATGGTATGAGTCCGACGAGGATCCAGGCACGCTTCTTGGGGCTCCGGCGGACATCTTTTCGTATATTACCGATAGTTATGTATAAGGGCCAGGCCTGTTTATCACCAGAAACATTTGTCAAATGCGTTTTATCAGACGCAAAAATAACTGGTACAATCGTGGCGCCCTAAGGTAGGTGCTCCTGAGTATCCCACCACCAATCGCCAGTGTTCATCTCACTGTAAATGCGACGCCCCTCAGAATCTGCTAGTCGCACCGGTTCAAAATCCAAGTGCGTGGCGAATGGGATATGAGCCAAAAGAAATTTGATGCACGTGAATATATCTCGATAATACAATGTGCCGAATGTTTGTGAACAGTCTTCTAGCCAACTCTCTGCACCTAAACCAAAGTCTATGGATTCCAAGAGTGCCCACAACTCAGCAGCTGATTGAAAAGACTCAATACGGAAGTCGTCAAGTCCATGTTTCAGGTGCTGGTCGATCCACGTTTTGGAGTTCTGACACAAGGATCGAGCTTGCTGAAAGTCATATGCACAATCGAATGGATGCCATGGGTACCATTGATCCAGGTATATACGATGTTTGTTGTATATCCCAGTAGCAACACCGTACGCCTGACCACCAGCCGCCTCCGCTCCCACGACATCGCTGTGATATTTAGTTTTCATTGGGTCAGACGTACAAGTTAGATCTGGCTTCTGAGGGTCTATAGATTCACTGTCGGAGGAATCTTCGGGTGGTGGCACTCCTGGTATAGAATCTACCGGCTCACCTTAGTATAAGATCATATATCCTGGGATGATTCAGGTGCACCTGTCACGGTTGTGTCGAGTGAGGATCGAAGAAGGAATAAGGATCGATGAAGGGGAAAGGGAATACGAAGGAAAACAGGTTTCGATAGAAGGAATCAGGTTGTGTTGGAAGGAATCAGGTTTTGTTGGAAGGAATCAGGTTTTGTTGGTTACGTTGTAAATATGGCGTGATGGTTATGGCGTAGGCCGCGGGTTGAAAGGGTTGCGTACATAGTTGGGTGGAGTTAGGATGTATTTTGGAACGAGTGAGCAAAGGTGACGACGGTCGCGTTAACTGTATATAAGGATGCTGGATTTGCGGAGGATAGGTTTGTTCTTCACTCGTTCTCTAGTCTACAAAACAATCAATAGCTTCGGCATCAACCTCTGTTCACTTCTGTGATTCCGGATTTCGAGTCTCTTGCTTGTTACGCAGTACCCGCGATCACTGCATCACCGCACAATACCTCCGTCTTAGTTTGGTTTTTATAACCCCTAGAACTCCGAGCCTTGAACCCTTGACAGAAGAACAAGTCTATAATCGATTCTACTGGTTATATTTTAGTATATGTGTTGCTACTTTCATCGAAGCGGTTGTTACTTTTGCCATAGACCCTGCAACTCCCTCTGCTCCGTGTTTAAATCAGTTGGAAACTTCGAAAATAAACTCACAGTACACAGCTTTTGGAGACACTCCTGCGTTGTGTGCCTGTGGAAACATCGACGAGAAGGATCCACGCTGTTTTAGATGCCAGCATACGACAGCAACAAACCTCAACAATCCCGAATCAATTTTCTCGACCTAGCTGGTCGAACCCTCAACCTCTTTGAACAAGAACCCCTGAACGCCTTTGATAGCATCGACGCTATCCTCAACGAACCCGAGGAACCTTTGGAAGCATACTTCTGGGACGAACCACAAGCGGTATCTCCCTGGAATAGCTACTGGATAGAAGCAACAAGCAACGGAGGAGGCCTCCAAATCGACGACGCAGTATTCAAAAACTTCTGGACCAAGTACTACGGTCTTCATGTCGATTGCCAAAACGAAGAACCGTGCTTCTGCGAACATAACTGCGGAGGAACACATACAACAATCGGTAAAGCAGCAGAAGCTCAATCAACGATATCAGAATCTACAATCAAGGCAACACAGAAGAACATAGAAAGCCAAATCTCGTGGGCAGACTACAACAAACGAAAGGCGAACAAGGGAAAGGGAGTTGACCGCGAGTTACATCCGGCTCCTTTACCAACCCCGCTGATCGTCGTAACAACACCCAGCAAACACGAAGTGTTCTTCTGGTAGATGGTCAATACGTTTCTACAAGCAGAAATCGAAGCAGCAGTTCAACAAATCCAAAACAACATAGACAAAGTCAGAGACTGTTTGTCAGAACCTCGCCTCCTCACGGCCGCCTCTCTACATCATCAGAAAGATGTCCGGAGAATCTTCACGATCAACTCGCGATGTCAGGTTGACCGGAGCCTTACAGATGAAGCTGGAAATAGTGGCAACAAAAGATACAGAAATCATGAGCGAAGCACAGCTCAGGGAGCACATCGGGGACATCAACAAAGGGCTGAAAGCAATAAGCCAACTACCAACGACCAGCAGACTGAACGAATTGCTCAAGGAACAGCAATCTGGGAAGAATGCGGAAGTACGAATATCGGAATTGTTGGCAGAAGGAGAAAAAGTCGTCCAGGAAAGGGACAATCTGAAGCAGGAGTTACTGCTTACTCAACAAACAGCGGCAACAACAGAGACACCGCAAACATGCAGTCATGGGGACCTGGTTGAAGAAGTCCAGATCCTAAAAAAAGCATTGGAGGCAGCAAATCCAGACCTGGCGGAGTTGAAACAGGATCTGGAAGATGCTCAAGCTCAAATGGAGAAGTTTAGGGACCTGGCAGAAGAAAATCGACAACAGGTAACCAGGATTCTGAACTTAACAGAAGGAAGAGGAGTAGAATCAAGGGTAAGAACAGAAGGGGAAGAGCGAGAAGAGAAGGTGAATGATATCACCAGTTTTTCAGGAGAAGATAGGAAAGAACTTCGAGGGTGGAAGGTGCAGCTGGCATTGAAGATAGCCGGAAAACCGAAGGCATTCAACAACGAACAGAAAAAGCTGAGGTATGCAGTTGGATGTCTGAAAGGAGTGGCTTTGGCACAGTTAATGCCACACTGTGACGAAATCTCAGGGGAAGTCAAACTCAATACCCTGAAAGACCTAGTTGACCTGCTGGATGTAGCATTCGGAGATCAAGACAGAGCAGCAACAGCAAAGAGAGAACTAGAGAAACTCAGGCAACGAGACCGCGAATTCTCCCAGTACTACGCTGAATTCCAAAGATACGTAGTAGACACCAAATGGAATGAAGATGCACAATTGGACGCACTACGAAAAGGGCTGTCCAACAAACTCAAGGACTCCATACAGCACATCGAGGAGCCAGAAAGCATGATCAAATTCGTTAAGATGGTGTCGAAAAGGGATTCACAGCTGAGGAGAAGAGCCGCGGAAAAGAAATCTGGAAAGTGGGAAGGATATAAAAGGTCCGATGCAACGACCAACACCACATCCGCCCCAGACGCAGCACCTGCAGGGTCAGTCACAGGTTATCACGGCCCCGCTCCAATGGACCTCTCGGCAGTAAAAGGGAAGAAGATTACACCTGAGGAAAGGAAAAGAAGAAGGGAAGGGGGACTATGTATGTACTGTGGGGATAGCAGACATTTCGCGGCATCATGCCCAAGGAAGCTGAAGGCAGCATCAGGACAAATGGAAGTGTCACCCTTTAAGAAAGCAGCAAATGAGGGAGATGCAGATTCGACAACAGGAAAGGGAAAAGAAGTGGAATCGGGAAAAGTTTAGTCCAGTGCAATAAGGATGGCAATTGCGCTGGAAACGAATTTCCTTTGTCAGTTAATGCTAGTTTTGGTATTTCGCAGTTTTCTATATCAAGCGCAGAAATAAAAGAGTCTTCTATGGAAAGCAAACATTTCGTTGTGAAATGCTCGCTGAAAATAGAAGACAAGATCATTGATACCCACGCTTTGATAGACTGCGGAGCTACTGGAATAGCATTTATTGACAAAGATTTTGTCCGCCATCATCAGTTATGGGAACAAGAATTAAAAGAATCAAGAGAATTAGAAGTTATAGATGGAAGACCCATCGAATCAGGAACCATCACCACTATGGCTAAATTGAGCTTAGGCATATGCGGACATCAGGAGCAGTTACCAGCATTCGTTACGAAACTCGGACACTATCCAATCGTACTTGGATTACCATGGCTGCAACTCCACGATGTTACAATGAAGTTCCAAAAGAAAAGAATAGGATTCGAAAGCGATTACTGCCAGAAGCACTGTCAACATCATTCGAGCGTATGGGTATGGGGAAATCATATGGAAACAACGGAATCTGATGGATCAAAACTGGACATATGCGCCATAGCAGCAGCCCCATGTATGAGGCGAAATAAAAAGGAGAAACTCAAGGTGTACGTGGTAACCTTATACGAAATCAACAAGGCCCTAGAAATCAAGGACCTTCAAGAAAAACCACTAGAACAGTTAATTCCTAAGGAATATCATGAGTTTCTCCCCCTCTTTGATAAAGTAATCGCTGAAAGGCTACCACCACACAGACTGTACGATCATAAGATTACACTCCAAGACGGATTCACACCACCCTTTGGACCAATATACAGCCTGTCAAGAGAAGAACTTCAGGTCCTGAAAGAGTGGATTGAAAAGAATTTGTCAAAGGGATTCATCAGATCGTCATCATCACCATGCGGAGCACCGGTGTTGTTCGCACCCAAACCAAATGGAGGCTTACAACTATGCGTGGACTATCGAGGACTCAACGAAGGAACCATAAAAAATCGATATCCACTACCATTAATCCAGGAAACCTTGTTGAGGTTGTCAAAGGCCAAATGGTACACCAAATTAGACGTCCGAGATGCCTACAATATGATTCGAATAGCAGAAGGAGACGAATGGAAAACGGCGTTTAGGACCCGTTATGGCCTGTTTGAATCCCTCGTCATGCCCTTCGGACTCACCAATGCACCAGCCAGCTTTCAGGAATTTATCAACGATACTCTTCGCCCCTTTCTGGACATCTTTTGTACAGCATTCTTGGATGACATCCTCATCTACAGTGACAATTTAAAGAACATAAGGAACACGTCAGAGCAATAATGCCGACGCTTAAGGAGGCCGGTCTGTATCTGAAAGTGGAAAAATGCGAGTTTCATCAACAGGAGGTGAAGTACCTGGGATTGATAGTTGGGGTAAATGGGATTAGAATGGATCCAGAAAAAGTAACAGCGGTGAAGGAATGGGAAGCACCTGGCAAGCTTAAGGAAGTTCAAGCGTTTTTAGGATTCGCCAATTTCTATCGAAGATTTATCAGGAATTACAGCAGGGTGGTCCAACCGTTGACAAAGCTAACGAAAAAGCTGGTACCATTTCACTGGGGAACCGATCAGAAACGAGCCTTTGCGGAGCTAAAAGAAGCATTTACAACAGCACCAGTTCTAGCACACTTCGACTACGAGAAAGAAATCGTTTTGGAAACCGATGCCTCGAGCTATGTGTCTGCAGGAGTACTATCCCAGTACGATGAGCAAGGAATCCTTCATCCGGTAGCGTTCTTTTCGAAGAAACATACACCAGCAGAAGAGAATTACGAGATTTACGATCAAGAGCTGGGAGCCATAGTTAAAAGTCTGGAACCATGGAGACCAGAATGCGAAGGGTCAGTACATCCTATTAAATTCTGACGGACCACAAGAATCTCGAATACTTCATGACGTCAAAGCTACTCAATAGAAGACAAACCAGATGGTCCGAATTCCTGTCGAGATTCAAGTTTAAGATTATATACCGCCCAGGAAAGCAAGGTCAAAAGCCCGATGCACTCACCAGAATGCCAGGAGACATTCCTCCGAAGGGGGGGCAGAAAAAACCCAACAAATCGTGCTCAAAACGGAGAATCTCGACAAACGAATACAACAAGGACTGGTGATAGCATTCGCAGAAGTGGTGAATCAGGACGAAACCGACCAAAGGAATTGTGGAACTGGATTCAAAATGTATGCAAGACTGCCCATTCGATAGCAGCGAAGGACTGTGTCTCAACGCAACGGACGTCAAAAAAGATTCGGACAACTACAACTGATACAGGACCATCATGATACACCGGCAGCAGGACATCCAGGACGAGCAAAAACCCTCGAACTCCTCAAAAGAAATAATCAATGGCCAGGTATGAGGAAGGACGTGGACAGGTACGTACGAAACTGCCACGTATGTCAACGCAGCAAAGCAACTCACCAGAAGATCCACGGATGGCTCAAACCACTGGAAATACCGCAACAACCATGGAAGGATCTGAGTATGGATTTCGTGGTGGGACTACCGGAAAGCGAGGGGTACAACGCCATATGGGTAGTGGTTGACAGGTTGTCAAAAATGAAACATTTAGTGCCATGTCGGGACGATACAGACGGCAAGAAGCTGGGCGAGATGTTTATACGAGAGGTGTTCAAGTTACATGGTTTACCGGATACCATAGTATCAGACAGAGGACCCCAATTCGCGTCAGAATTCTGGAGACACGTTTGTGAAAGACTTGGGATCGAACGAAGGCTGTCAACCGCGTTTCACCCACAGACAGATGGACAAACGGAACGAATGAACGCCATTATGGAACAGTACCTCAGGGCCTTCGTCAATTATCAACAGAACGACTGGACACAGTGGCTACCAATGGCAGAATTTGCGTCGAACAATCACGCCTCGGAAACAACAGGATGCTCACCGTTCTTCGGTAATTACGGATTCCATCCAAGAATGACCTTTAGCCAACATCCGATTCAGAATGGGAACGATATCAGGGAAGTAAACGCAAATACCCTCTCCCAGAAAATGAACGATATCTTCCAACAGATGAAGGCTGAAATGACTCGAGCACAAGATATTCAAGCGGAACAAGCAGACAAGCATCGACGAGAGGGAGTGCAGATGGAGGTTGGGGATCGAGTCTGGATGGACGCCAGGAATATCACAACACAACGATCCAGCAAGAAGCTTGACTGGAAACGCCTGGGACCATACGATATTACGGAAGTCATCAGCCCGTGGGCTTATCGATTACAATTACCAAAGGACCTCCACATTCATCCAGTACAACCAATCTCCCGCCTAACCAAAGTATCGGAAGATCCCTTGCCAGGACAAATCGAATCGGCACCACCTGCAGTTATCGTGGACGGAGAAGAAGAATACGAAGTGGAACGTATCGACGACTCGAGGATGTTTCGACGACAATTGCAGTATTTGGTCAAGTGGAAAGGCTATGATGAACAAAGCTGGGAACCGGCGGTTAACGTGGATGGGCTCAAGCAATCGATGTTTTTCATGCGGAAAACCTGGCAAGCCCGGATCAACAGCTTCGTAGGAACTTAGCATGTGGGAGGGGGAGCTACTGTCACGGTTGTGTCGAGTGAGGATCGAAGAAGGAATAAGGATCGATGAAGGGGAAAGGGAATACGAAGGAAACAGGTTTCGAAGAAGGAATCAGGTTGTGTTGGAAGGAATCAGGTTTTGTTGGAAGGAATCAGGTTTTGTTGGTTGCGTTGTAAATATGGCGTGATGGTTATGGCGTAGGCCGCGGGTTGAAAGGGTTGCGTACATAGTTGGGTGGAGTTAGGATGTATTTTGGAACGAGTGAGCAAAGGTGACGACGGTCGCGTTAACTGTATATAAGGATGCTGGATTTGCGGAGGATAGGTTTGTTCTTCACTCGTTCTCTAGTCTACAAAACAATCAATAGCTTCGGCACAACCTTTGTTCACTTCTGTGATTCCGGATTTCGAGTCTCTTGCTTGTTACGCAGTACCCGCGATCACTGCATCACCGCACAATACCTCTGTCTTAGTTTGGTTTTTATAACCCCTAGAACTCGAGCCTTGAACCCTTGACACCACCTACTGACATTGAACCTAGCTGGTGCTGGACGGTTCCAGCCAACTGGAGGTATAGTTCTGTCCAGCAAAAGGCCTTCAGCCAGGGTAATGGGGTGAAACTGCTTGTAGTGAGCTTCTAATCTGTTCTGGTGGGGTAATTTCTTGTTGCAGATGAAACAAGTAATGCGATTTCGCCTCGATCGAGCCATGCTAGTAGAATAGATGGTGGTGGTGATTTTTCAGGGGGGTTCACACGATGGGCACAAGAGTTTCTCTCACAGGAATTTCTTTGTAAGACTGGTCCAATTTGCGTTAGCGCATTAAATTTCAGCCGCACCACCACCACAGAAGTTGCACCGGCTAGAAGTGCACGACCTTGAGTGCGGGGTATCAACCTCAACTTCTTTTCATTTTTCTCATCACTGTTTTTCTTTCTAGAATCACTACAACTGAGCTGCTTTCCCACCA